>PVKA01016227.1:0-48318 GCA_004027165.1 Ctenomys sociabilis | reverse complement strand
TGTTTTTAATGTAAGAATTGTGCAACTGCTGCTAGCATGTATAAAGAAATATCATGCCTTTTCAACCTCAAACTAGAATTAAACTTCAGAAAGTAAACATAAACATCACCTTCAAATATGAAGAAAATGTGCTGATTACATGAAGTGAAGCATCTTTGAGAAACTGGTTGCTATTATTTTAACCTAGTGATAATTTTAAAAAATTAAAACTGGAAATAAATGATAATATTAGGAGTCCAGAAAACCAGAAGTAAGAGGATACTCAAAATACAGTGAGAAGTCAGATGTGATTTTTGTGACTACAAACAACCAACAGAGCTTGCCAAAAGCCCTTCCTTTGCTTTACGTATAAGTGACATCAAAGTCACCACTTTAGAGAGGCACATATTCAAGACTGAATGTGAACAGAACTTCTACCTCAGCAGAGACAATGAACCACTTACATTACTGAACCCAATCAGGCAATGTCGATTTGGTAAGCTACCCATCCAAACCTTGAAGGTAGATTCCCCATTATACTACCATCTTTGTCACTTGTCTGCATCCTGACAAGCTAGAAGAAATATAGACAATTATGGAAAAATATGAGAATTTACACAAAGTAGCTCTGACTGTAGGGAAAGTTTTATTGGCATGTTATCTGTGGCTAGTGTACAGCAAAATGGATTCTTTATTATGCCTCTAGGTAAAGAGATAAAAGTAGTTATTTCATAGGAAATATACAGGTATAACTTACTGCCCCATTCAAGATTGTGTTAATGCTTCTTTTCTGTAAATTGCAGTCTTTAGGGAATTTAGTAGACTTGAACATTAAAGAGAATATTATGCTCATCCACTATATTAGGAAAAGTTTGCCATTTATGCAGGCTATCCCCAAGCCAGGAAACTATGTGTTCTAGCAAGACAGATAGAGATCAGTAGGTTCAAGATAATTCTCATGTAGATCCAACTACCAGCCATGAGGAAGTGATCATGCAGCCAAACAAAGGTCTGAGTGGTATCAGGACCTCTCCTTTAAGCTGCCCTCCTTTAAGGCCTTGCTGTGCTCCCTTATACTTTCTAAGTGTCAGAGCCACTGTTGAGGTGTTTTTGGACTGGGGAAGCAACATGAACTACAAAAGTCCTTTGATCAGTTTATCACATCATTCAGGGCAATATAAATGCATAGTGAAAAATAGAGTCATGATAAGAATTATATTTCTTTGCATATTAAAAATAATACAACAGATGCAATGATGCCAATGGAATCACTTGAGAATGTATGCTCTTTAAAATCTGAAACTGGGCTGGGGAGATGGCTCAGTAGAGTTAAGCATTTGCCTGGCAAGAGCAAGGGCCTGAGTTCAATCCCTGGTTCTGAAAAAAAAAATCTAAAACTATCTCTTATAGGATATTCTTATCCTGTTGAATTCCTATTACTTTGTTTAGTGAAATTTTGTATTGTTTCTAAGGCTGATTTTTTTCCTCTCACAATTTTGAATTTTTTAAAATTAAAAAGTACATAAAATATAATCCAGAAAAAAATGTTTATTTCAAGCCAAGGGAAAAAGTGATGGGAACAGATTCCTAACAACAACTGACATTTCAGGTTTGGGTAGAGTAGGGAATTGCTAAGATGGAAAAGTGCTTGAACAGGAGGCAATAGGAAATGAATGGTGTTGAGGACAGTAAACAAAATGAAACGTGGTTTAGTGAAAACTCCATTTTCAGTAAACAAACCAAAGATCAAAATAGTTTTTGTTTGCTAACTAACAAATTAGTTAGGTTGTGTAGTTTTCTCTAATCTTAAAATTCAATGATATTTTTCTCCTCTGTTCACATTATAATTTTCTCAATTAGCTATAATTTCCTGTTGGCAAGTTGAGTTTTTCTGTCTTTTTTGTTCTCAGTCTTCCTGTCTGTTTGGAAAGTGTTTATGCACATTTGAAACTTTTATTCTTAAATTTTATTAATTCTTTTGAAATACTAAAGAGAAGAAATATGAAAGAAATGAACTGTAAGAAGTTCTGTTAATATCCATAAGCTTTCAAAAAAAGTAAATTTAGTAAAAACAGAACACTATACTTGAAAAATATGAATAAGTTTCTGCATATTCAATTAAGATTAATTGCCACTGATTAGTTGTGTTAATATAATAAAAACCATAATATTTACATATATATCAAGATATAATAGTGAAATATAAGAGCAACTACATTTATACTAAAGTTGGTAAACACTGAAGTTTACCAAAATAGAGAATATATACAGAAGATTGTTTCCAACATATTAGTAAGTAACAACAAACATTAAAATGCTATTTGAAATTGCTTTCACACACATCAAGTACTTAGAGGGGTCAGTACTTACGGGAAATTTTTCACACCAAGCCGTAGGCTTTATCTGGCATATCTCAAGAAGAGAAAGGCTTTCTTCTTGGCAGACTTGGTGCACGGTCAGTGTTTCTGAAGGTGTTTACAGTGAGGACTAGTATTCCCCTGGCTGGCCACGGGCTCCTGCAAAGCTGCATTCACCCGTCGGGATCCACCATGTGGGAGCCTCTTAGTAGGAGATGAGAATGTTTTCCTCGGTTCTAACTGGGCACTCTGTACTCTGAGACACTTAGTCAGTTGCCTTTGTCTCCTCCCTAGGTCTGTAGAATCGTAGGAGGATTTTGCAGACCGGCTCAGGGATGCGCTGACCTCCTGGTCCACCTGGGTGCTGCTCTGTGGAGTACAGGAGTGTAACAGAGCATACCTGCTATTTCTAGTATTAAAGCCTTTTTATATTATTGTAATAAGTGAGTAGATATACTTAGCTTTCCTGTATGTGTTCTTTAAAAAATAAAATCTCCCTAATTAACTATTTGTATTTTATTCCTTTCAGTTTGCTAATTAAATATAAAAATATAATCTATAACCACAACTTCTTATCTTGGAAATCCATTTAGAATATTTTGAAAATTAATTTATAACTTATGCCACAAATAATCAGTATGACAGAAAATGAACTCATATCACTAGAAAAGTATAAAAATTCATATTTCTGTTGATAGAAACTACTATTTAAAATTAATATATAAAATATATTTTCATTTCACTATGCAATAACAAACTTAATTCAGTATACATCTCTTAATGAACATATGCATAAGTGGAAATGTTTTCACTTCAATAATCAATTTGACATATTAATAGCTTAGTCATAAAATGTGTTTTATTTTCACAAAGGTGGGATAACCTGGAAAATAAATAGCAAGTGTAAAATTTAAGTATGCAGAAAATATATTTAATATTCAGAAAATATATTCATTGAGAATATTTACATTTATATTTATATGGAAAATACTATTATTACCAAAATCCTACATCTCTTCCCCTTGTGACATTTTAAGGTAAATAATAATTGAAGTAGTAAGTTAATTCTAAGAAATTGTCTCTGAAAAATTTAAAGCAATAATTTAGAGAAAACAAGCCAACATAAAATTCCTTTAACTTATGAGCTTCAAGCGCTCTTATAAATAAAAATATAATGAGAGTCATGATTTTAGATAGTCATCATGAAGGAGGGTGTTGCAGAAATGTAAAGTTTATCTACCTCTTGGCCATAAAGATATATTTACATAGAGCAGCATATGTAACATATTTTTGTAATTGCATTTGTAGGCTTTATTTTATTGGTCCAACTGAGTTTTATATTAGATGATCTTAGAATAGTAATTCACACTTAAAGGCAGTATTTTTAATTGAGATGTAATTCAAATTGCATACAATCTTCCCTATTAGAACCTAAACAGTATTTCATCTACTTTAGTGTTCTCACACCTGTCTCATTGCAGCACAAATTTTATCTCCCCCACAGAGGATCACAGGCCAAACAGCGTAACCTATTACTTCTCCGTGTCCCTCTTTCCCTGGACACCAGCATGCACTGGCTTTCTCAAGAAAGACAGATCTTGAGATCATATAAAAATTGGGGTCCACAATGCTAACAGTAAATGACAGGCTTCTTTTACTGAGCATAAAACTAATTAATAGAAAGTCATAATGTAAATATCATTGCTCCATTTTTTTTTGTCTTTTTTATTTTACTTTATTTTTTTGTGGTACCAGGAATCAAACATAATAGTAAGTAATTCTAAAAATTGGCTCTCTAACTCTGGACATCGCACCTGCGAGGTGACTTCTTAGACCACTGAGCTGTCTCCCCAGCCCCATCATTCTGTACTTTGTATCTAGATCATTGATTTTCTCCTTCAGTAAACCCATATTACAAAATTAAAATTTGCAAATGTTGAAAGAATTCCAATTTAATTAAGAGTAGGCTGCTTTATCTGTGGTTTCATGTACTCTACTTTCATTTATCAGCACGAATCCACATCCTAAAAATCTTGATGCAAATCTCCTTTAATAAATCATCTATACATTTTAACTTGCATGGGATTCTGAGGTGCAAGGTGAAGTCACTCTCCATGATGCTATATTCTGTATCAGGCATGAACCTCTCCAACATGCCACATTGCGTGTGATGCCTGCATAACATCTTAGTTATCATTCACACCAACATCCTGGTGACACTAATCATTCTCATTGCAAAGTTACAAACTCGCCTATTGCAAAAATAAAGACTTACAAGTTTAGTGCAGTTGTCATTACAATTTTTCAATAATAATGTCTTGAGGCCATTTAGGGTAAATCAGAAAGTCCTTTTCAGACTAATTACAAAGGACTTATATGTGTCCTTGGCACACAGTACTTAGCAGTGGACTACCAGTCTTGCTTAGAGACTTTAATAGACCAAAATGCTGCATACAACCAATTTCCAAGTAATAACGCTCATTGAGCTCTTGCACGTACATAGATGACTTTTCATAAAGTCTGTGAGACATAGTCTAATAGTATAAATATTGTTTCTATTTCCTTCCTTCCTGATCTACCCTCCATGTCCAAAGTTCTTTTTTGAGATTCTGCTTCAGAGAAGTGATCATTATTTTGTTTTCTGATGTTTAGCATAAGAGTTTTAAAGTTCACTCTAAGCCAGCACAATTTAAGGGCTTAGCTTTAATCCACATTTCTTTTCTGTTAAATATCGCAAACAGAAGACATTTATATTTGAATTCTTAATTGACTTCACTTTGGGTATATTGAGGTCACATGTCAAAAGGGAATTAAAGTTCCAGATGAAATTAAGGTTGCAAATCCACTGATCTTTACACTGTAATCTCATCTGCATATTTCCCATATACCTAATATGATCTCCTATAGTCCTAAAAACATAGAGGTAATGGAATGAGAAACATCATTATAGGTATAATGATGGAAGAGAGGAAATAGAATGCTGTGGGCCTAAAATCCAAAACTAAAATGTGAACATAGCTGTCAGGTGACAAGTGGAAATCAAACAGGTCACTCACTTCTGTAGCTATGAGGATCTGAATGTTACAGCAACTCAACAGTAAGAAACACATCCTCATCAAAACCTCCTAAAAAGAATCAGCACAGCTCACACACTGGTGTTCTCTCAGGGAGACCTGTGTCTATTGTATGATACACAGAATGGCAAGATTGTCTTAAGCCATAAAATTTGTATCTGTCTTCACTCAGCTCTGTAAGTTTGATGAAAATGAGACAAAATACATTTCACTGAGTAGGAAAATAAACAGATCTCATTTGCTCTTAACTCAATTTCTCTTCTCTCTACCAGTATAAAACCACTTTTACTTAATCTAGGGTAATTAATTTTTCTCTGTGCACACACCATTGAATTCTCAATTTTGTATGTATGAATATTAATATAATAGAATGTAACAAACAGTTAAGGTTTGCTTTGGTTTATTATCCAGAGAAAATAACATATGTTCATCTTGAGTGATTTGTACTTCAATTTGTACTTCAATTCTCTCTCTCTCTCTCTCTATATATATATATATTATATATATATATATATAATATATATATATATAATATATATATATGTGTGTGTGTGTGTGTGTGTGTGCGTGTGTGTGTATTGGTACAAGGTCTCACTACACAGCTCAGGCTAATAATGATACTCCTGTTTTAGATTCCCCAGCACTGGAATTACAGGCATGTGTACCACACCCAATTTCAGTGGCCAGCTGGGTGGGCCTGAGATAGGGCCAGCATGGCATGTTGTATTTGGGATTGAACCTGGGTGCTTGTGCTTGCCAGGCAGGTGCTTATATCACTGAACTATCTCCCAGGCCTATGTTTGTATATATGTAGTACAGATTTGCTGAACTAAAGCCAGTAACTATTAATTTATGTGATCATGTATGTAGTTCTGTATTTATTCAAAAACATAACCAATGTAACAAAAAATTGCCCCAATTAATACAATTAGGATGATAAAAGATACCCTTGACATCCAGAGAACAGTCAGGAGCAATTTTGAAAATTTACATTCCAGTAAATTGAAACATCTAGAAGATATGGATACATTTCTAGACACATGTGAACTAAGAAGATACATAAAACCTAAACCTACCAATAAGAAGCTACGACTGAGGTTGGTAATGCAGACTATATAATAATGAAAAGGAAGATCAACACTGGGGCTGATTCCATGGAATTCTTATTTTCTTTTTCAGCCATCCAGGTACTCAAAAATGCTGCAGGCATATGGTCAAGGGGTCCTGTACATACTAACTTCTGCTACTTTCTACTGTTTCCTCAGTGTTTATTCTCACTTATTTATCCACTCTTTTAATGAGATTTTTAAATCTCATGTTCCCTTGGTATTCTTTTATCTTTCAATATGTTTGTGAGATTGTTGAATGTATCTTCACCAAACATGCATAGTTATCATGGATTTATCTGTTATATGCTTATCATTGTTGGTGAAGGGCCACATTATTAGATATGTTCATCTACCTTGGCTGTTACTTTCTTTCAAGGATTGAAAAAAAACTCATTTAGGACCTGCTTAACCTTAGAGTTTCTTATGAAAAATTGATGTTAATTGATGGATTTGTCATTGCTGGTATTTTTCTTGTTTTACTTTTCACTTTTATTATTCTTATTTTTTTTCTTTTATTCAATTTTTGGCATCTTAATAACAATGAGACAAAGAGAAATTCTATTCTGATCATGTTTTCTTAAGAATGTAAATGTCTGTAGAGTGTTTATCTTTTTGATCTGCAAACTTAGGTTGTTAACCATCCAGAAGAGAAGCCGATCATTACCCTGCAACATATGCAGTTCAGTTTACCCTAAATATCTGACTAAATTCTTTCTAGTTGTTGTTATATCTTTCTATTTGGATTTCTTCTTTTGACTTCTTATACTAGGGAGATTATACGATATTTGCACATGTGTGTCTGGTTTCTTTCACTTATGAGTATATGTTCAAGTGATATCCACTTCAATATAAATGCTTCAAGTTTATCATTCTTTATAGCTAAGTAATACTCCATTATATATGAATACCACATCTTTTTCAACCATTCCTCATGTGACGAGTATCTTGGTTGTTTCCAAGATTTTGCTATCACAAATTGTGCTGCTATAAACATAGGTACACATATATCACTATGATATGATGATTTCAGTTCCTCTGGGAAATTTCCCAGTATGGGGATAGCCAGCTTGAATGGGATTTCCAGTCCTACTTTTGTGAGGCATCTCCACACTGATCTCCACAATGGTTGCACCAGTCTATATTCCCACCAGCAGTGGAGAAGGGTTCCCTTTTCCCCATATCCTCTCCAACAGTTGTTGTTGGTTGAGAAATGGAAGGGCTGCAAGGTCAGCCAAGATTTTGGCCTTAGCTTTTCATGGTCAGGACATAGGAGAACCGGTGTTGTAACACCATGGAACTCAGTTGTGCCCCAAATTTTCTAATCAAGGAGATTATGGAGCCACAGAGGAATGTGATCGATGATCTATAGTGTGCCTAAGGAGAGTCACAAGGAGAGAAAACTTTCTCACAGGCTTTCAAAGAAAGCAAACTGGTCAAGCAATGACCATGACTCATCCACATGGCTTACACTGACAAGGCATCTACAGAGTGAGGTACAGGGTTACAAGATAAACCCTGAGGGGAGTTGATTGACCTCATCAGAGACAAAAGTTACATATTTTGTTGTATGGGTCTTGCTTTATCTCGATTTTAACCATCCAGGAGAAAGGTACAAAAATGAGGTACATAAAATAAGGCTATAATAATAAGCTGAGCTGTAAATGGCTCTAGTAAACAACTTCTTTAGATAACCCACTGTTATTGTGGACTAGTCGACTGTGTTGAATTGTTCACTGAATTCAAGCACCTATAATACTTGAATGACAATAGAATACCCATCTTTTACAGACTAAACAAAAAAAAGGGACTACAAAGGAAGAACCATTTTGTGTCTGTATAAACAGTACAGTTAGGATAAATATGCAGTACTTTTGAGTAATTCTATGAGAAGAAAGATTTTCACAAATAGAAATTGGACAGGATACCCTGTTTGCTTCTTATGGTTCCTAGTGGTGGATAACCACTAGGAAGATAACAATGTAAAAAGTATAATTGTTAATATTTTTATAGTATTATTTAAACTGTACTATAATTCAGCTTTTAAAATATAGGTATATAGCTACATTCCCTTTATTTATTGATTAGATTTATCTGCTCTAATAGTGTTTGTAGACAGAGTATCATGTTTGTACCTTGTACAACAAAAAGCCACTATGAAAACAATGTGCAATATATTAATTGTTGAATCTGTCCTACTAATTTGATTTGAAACTGTCTCATTGCTATTTGTTCTTCAATAAAATAAAAATAATAAAAAAGACAAATAAAAATAAATAAAATAAAGAAATTAAACAATAAAAAAGATTAAAAATATGTTTATCTTTTCCCTCAGATTTAGAAACTATTTTTTTAGTATTTGAAGCATTTTTTTCCGATTATTTTAACTTTTCCTTTAGAGCTATGAATCCTGTTTTGCCTTTTAATTTATGCTAGAGATTTTTCCATATTTAGTTATTGTAATTTTTTCTTTATTGCTATGTGCATCAAATTATTTATATGCCTTTACTATTGTCCACATGATTCTTTAGATCTTATATTCCTTTTTGTCTTTAACCTATTGACAAGATTTGAAATTGAGTTTTAAGTACTGATTTATTGAGCTTTACATTTTGAAGGTTTGCTTGTCTTTTTATTTTCTGAATCTGTACACCATTATTGAATTGTTCTTTTTTTCTCCTCTTGCCTTCCTAATTCGTACAGCAGTTTGTGTTTTCTGTGGATTCATTAATCATTATAAATTTCATTTCAAAAATCTTTCACAATTTATTCATTTTGATCTCTCTAATTTACTTGAGACTTATAAACTTCTGTGGAAATACTATATTTTTTGTTGTTTTTGTTTTCATTTACCTTGTGCTTTGGATTGAAATGTGCACACCTTCCAGTATTATCCCTTGGTTTTTAGCAAGATATCCTTTTTACAAATGTACCCTGAGCTATGCATACATCTGTGCCAGTGTCCTCCTTCAGAATATTCAAAGTGTGATGGTCAGTTCTCAAAACCAGTATGAGAGAAGAAAAAAAATTACAGTAATATTTGCAACTAATAAGCCAACTATACATCAACATATAATAAGATTTGTCAAATTAATCCTTATAATTCCATTATACACAGAAAATGTGAAAAGTATTAAAAATGTCTACATATGTACATTAATGATAATGTTATAAATACATATACATTAAATCCTGTAATGTATATATATATATATATATATATATATATATATATATATATATATATATATAAAATCCTGGGAAAGTAAGAAAGAAAGAACAAATGGACACCAATGGTGATGGCAAACTCCCTGGTACTCCTAGTCTCCTAGCAGCAATGGATTGCTGCCACTTGTTTCCTGATTCTAAACAGTGTTGACCTACTGCGAAAGAGATGGAGGTTTCCACTAGGACAAAATGATTCCATTTAACTGTGAGTTATGACTGCTGTTTAACCATGTTAGGATCATGCTTCTCAATCAACAGGCAAATAAAGGAATATCTCTGATGTTTGAGTGATTGATTCAGGCCATCAAGGACAAATTGGCCAGCTATTCCTCAATCGTTCAACAAAAGAACATCTGTAATATAGGGGATGAAAAACTATAGAAACCTAACTAGGTTGGACTAGCAGATATGCAGTATTTCATGAATAAAAGTCTTTATCACCCCACCAAGAAAAGTAATGTTAATGATTGGCATTTTTGAAAGTTGAATGAGTAATTAAAGGATGTAGTTATGAAACTAAGTTATGACTACATGATCAGATGAAGAGAAGAAGAGAATTATCACAGATGCATCTGCCTTAATTCTACGAATATATTGTGTGTATTTATTAAAGCAATGTCTGTTTTTCTTTTCTCAGTGTTGTTATATAAGATAATTGACTCACTTGAGAAAATTTAAATACTTGGAACATTATATTGTAGTGCTTGATTGTCAACACTATTTAAAGACTTCACATCCTTTTCTTGGTAAAAGCTGATTTTTTTGTCACTCTACAAATTATGCACAAATAAATTGTTTTTACGTAGAATTACAGGTGTTACAAAGATTTGTATTTTATTATTTGATGAATCAAAATTTTACTAAGTCAATTATTTGCATTAGGAAACATGAATAAAATTGCAGAATTATTGCACACATAGTAAAAATGATGCAAATGATTGATGTACTAGAATTATTTTCAAAATTTTGATTGCTGTAACTTCAGTATTTTAGGGGAGTATGTTTGAAAACAATTTACCTTGATTTAATTCACCATAGTGCAAATTGTATGATCTTTGATTCCAGAACTGTGCGTGCTACTAATGTACATGTTGGAGGAGTTATGTATGTGTTTTATCAACAAATAAAATGTTAGTTCACGGTTTTAGATACTTAAATTTTAGTGTGGCATTCATGTGAAACTAATAACAATATTGTTTGTAATATTGGATTTTGGTTCTGAAAGTTTGTAAACATCATGCTAACTGTACTTAAAATGAAAGCATGATGCTTTCATTATAGTTGAATTTTAAGCAATAAACTAATTTGGATTCAGCCTAGAAATGATGGCAGTCTGCCAAAATGATGACAATTTTTTAGTTTCTGGTGCTGTGTCAGCTCACACAGAATTTAATATGTGAGGACTAACCATAGACACACACACAGACACACACAGAGACAAACACACACACAGACACACACACACACACACAACTTTCTTTGTAATGTTTTAAGATCATGCCCTAAAGTTTAAAAATAACCACATCAAAGAATACCCACACATATTAATCTCCCTCTTGTTGCATAAAATTAGATTACTGAAGTGACCAAACACTGCCCTGCCTATCACTCATGTGTATCTTTATCGACCCAAAATCACTCCATACTTTATTCCACATAGGTGAATTCCACATTAGCTCATCTAATATCAGAATGTTCACAATATCTCTAAGTTACAGAGAATATTACTAAGCTCATTCAACTAGTTTACATTGCTTTCATTTTACGGTGGTAGTCACTCCCTATGACACAAAATCTTTGTTTCTTTTTTTTTCTGACAGGAGTTTTCTCAGTTTAATAGCTCTTAAAATACATCAGGCATGCAAAGTTATCTACCTACCTTTGTTCCTACTTTTACCCCTCTAGCTTGTCTGGTACACACACACACACACACACACACACACACACACACACACACACACATGAGTGACAGCAACAGTTTCAGTTTCAATTGCCTAAAATTTTAGTTTTGTAATTATTGTTAAGGTAAACCATAATACAAAACTTGGAATATGATAAAAATATAAAATATATCCTCCATATAACATTTCTTCTCATTGGGAATTACTGGATGCTAGGAGCAAAATAAGAATGATTTTTCAGAACTATAGTGCATATTCTGGAAGCAAAAGAAAAATTAATCTTCTATTTGAGATTATATTTAATATTAGTATGATATTCATTAATTTGGTGGATTAAAAAATTTTAATCTTTTCTTTATTGGGTAAGGGGGTCTAACTCTGCAGCTTAGATTCAGTGTGATCCTCCTGTCTCAGCCTTCCCAGCTCGGGGATTATAGGCATGCAACACCATGCCTCGTTTCCTTGTCCTGCCCAGCACTCTCAGGGATCAGGAACAGGCATAGCATTCAGCACCAGGGATTGAATCAGGGTCCTTGACCTCGACATGAAGGCACTTAGACTGCCCAGCTAACTCCCCATCCCTGGTGGATATTTTTTGATTAGTCATTTTTCACTGGAATAAACACTTAAATCTGACCTATTCTTAGTTTGTTACACATAGTTAAAGATATTGTCTTCCATACGCGAGTGATTTTTAGAAAAATACCTACAACAAATGGATGTCAGAACAAATGCTTACTTTTGACAGACTTTTAAAGTCTAACAGCATAATGTTAAGTAATAATTGAAGTAGACTAAGCTGATGTTAGTGCTTTGGGGAACACGGACGTCAGCATGGTGAATAGCTCTATATTCCATTCACTATCCAGCAGTTTGCAACACATGTAAGGATTTCAATGACTCTGATTGTTCAAGTGCTAATTCTGTAGAAAAAAGTCTGTGTCTTAATGCACAGGCCATTTTTCTGCCTTTCTCTTGCTTCATCTCTCGCTTGGTAGTCTCACTCTCATTCTTGTTAACACTACTACTTCTGAATCCCAGTACTTCTTTTTCTATGATTTTTATTTTCTATGTCATAAAAGTTTGAGGTAATACCTCTTATGAGATGAGGAAAAGAGATTAATAAATATTAAACATCCATATGCATTCATGGTGCAGATTCAAATATATTGATTATTTTAACTGATGTTTGTTGAACACTATGGATTTTTATGTTAAAGCAAAAGTGAGATCTTGACTTTTTTTTTAGAATATGAACTGAGTCGAACTTAAAACTGAATGTGTAAATGTGTAACATTTCCACACTTATAAGTAAAATGTAAAAGAGAAAATCAAATACATAAAAAAGAGAGAAAATAAAACAAACAGTGGCTACCAGGAGTGGGAAGAAATAGAGATTTAGATCAGAGGATGAAAAATAGAAGACATATAGGATACCCATGTCTGAAAATCAAGTGTACTCTTTGAGGATGGTGGATAATGGAACTGTACAGTACATGTACATGAGGAAAATTGAACTACCCTTGCAATAAAAGGAAAATATAATGGGTAAATGTGTGAGACGGCAGGCTAATTTGGGTAATAAAGTAAACTTTTAATTAGCTACATGTCTCTCCCATTATGTTTTATACTGTAAATGTAAAAAAAAAGTTTATATTCAAAATTTCAACAACACTAGTGAAATTCTATTTTCAGCTTAGTTTTATGTAGTAGGTCACTGAACCTTAAAGTAGTTACTTGTTCTAGCACACAAAAAGATGTTGCTCACTCAGTATTTCCAATAACCAGTCATTAATTATCAATTTTGAGATATGGAGGTTAAGAAACTCTGAAGATTGTTTGATAACAAAGGCACTTTAAGGTAGATGGTCTCAAAAGTAAATGAGATGTATGTGTAATTTAATAGATGTACGTGTAATTCCAAATGTCATTCCTTTTTCTTAAATTTTAAAGATCATGGCCTTTATAGTATAATTTGTAGTTACATAAACAGCACTCATACTTTTATATTACATCCCAATGTATTTCTTTTATTCCAAACAACGGTAATATACAAAATCTCTTCAGTGAACCTCTTCCCAATAAAATGTATACTTTCAGAATATTGCTTTTATTGTGATTTATGGCTAAGTGTATAAAAATTAAATTACTTTTCACTTTCCTATGATGCATATTAAAGATGATTCATTTAAGATAATTTTTGTACTAACCCTATAGTTGAGAAATAATGTAAAAATATCCCTTAGTATATATCATAATTTTTTTCAATATGACATATATTCTCCCAAGCAGTTTCAAATTGTTTGAAAAGTGCTTATGCAAATTATCTTTGAGACTAAGACTACAGAAGCAGCAGTAACCAATTCTACTTTCAGCTGTAAAACCAGCAAAGAGAAAAGCTGAAGTAAGCATAATGGCCCACAATTATATGGAAAGCATAGTGCTCTTACTTTGTTTAGATTTAAAATTATCTAAAATTCACATACAATTTTAAGTAGAAAATCATCTCTTATATGTCCTTATCATCATAGAATATTTCTATTATGTTTAAAATCTTAGGCAACATTTTGATAAATTTATATAATAATTGTATTTTACCCTTATGATTGATTTTATACTTGCATTCTATTTTAGGTTTACTTCATGGGATTTTTCAACATGTAAAGCTAAGGTAAAAGGTCAGAGCTCTTGGTGTCGACCAAGGTCTGAATATAACCCTGCCAAGTTCATGAAATTTTGTTTGCTTACTTTTGTTTTGAGTCAGGGTCTTGCTTTATAATTCAGGCTGGGCCTAAACTCTCAATGTGGTCCAAGTTGACCCTGAACTCTCTCTGTGGTATGGGCTGGCCTTGAATTTGAAGTGAGGTGTTCTTTCTGCCTCAGCCTCCCAAGTACTGAGATTACAGGTATGTACCGCCAAGCAAGGCTAAATTCATGAGATTTAAGGGACAATTGAGAAGTAGGGATATTTTAGCAGCTATAATTAAACACAAAGGCTGATCATCATGAATGGGATTAACAATCTTAAAAAAGAGGTGACTATACTTATCCTGTTGCCCTTCTGCTCTGTATCAACACAACCCTAAGTGCCATATGCAGAGGATACAGAGGCTTTGCCAGCCTCACAATCTGCAAGCACTTTCACTAGGACTTCTCAGCCTGTGAGAAAAACATATATACTATTTATGAGGGACCTAATGCATTGTGTTTTATTATGTCTGTGAGAAGAGACTAAGATGTTTTCCTGTTTTTTACACATCTTAAATGTAATTGAAATGGCTAAAGTTGTATGTGTGCTCACTTGTATATTATTTTTAATTTAAAAAAAATGTCTATAAAGGTTTTTTAAAGCTGATATTACACACATACACACACACACACACACACAAAAACACTCAAGGACCAATGGGTCACTGGATTTTATGTCTAAATTCACTGAAACAGTTGTTTTTAAACAACTAGGAGACTAGATGTTTTATTTATTTATCCGAAAAAGGAGCTTTGCAGAGAACATATAACTCCCATTAAACTAAATAACCAAAGAGTATTGCTGTTCTTCTCAGAGCTGTGGCTGGAAAAATAATTAATTCACTTTCAGAAAGGCATTTGTGAAATGTCAGTACCTGAGCTTTTATTTCCAAAATACATTAAAGAAAATATCTTTTGCTATATTGCTCCTATGATAGTGCCTGCTGCTTCCATGTCAGTCTAAGAATTAATAACCTATTAAAGAGAATGTCTTCATTTATTCCAAGAAGGCTAACAATATTTTTTTTAATCCCAGACTCCCATTGAATACAGTTCGGTTTTCTGAAAATGAAGTGGCTTTTATTGTGCATCAATAAGTCCATGAATCTTTTTATTCAGACAATTTCTTGGAAATAGAGGGAAAATAGGAACTTCAATATGTCACGAAGTCTTTTGTCATTGTGAAGATGCAGTTCACTTTTCTGATATAAAGTATTGTAATAAATCAAGCATATGTATGATAGAAGTAATACAAAGTGGAACTTTAAAATTATTCAGGTGTTTATGGCAGGCACAGTCTATATATTACATTACAAAGTTGAACCCTCGGGAATTTCTTGTCCAGGTAATTATCAGTTAATGGTCTAAAGAGGTATATATGCTATTGACGGATTTGCAAAATTATAGACATAACCTTAAAATCCAATAGTCAGCTAGTGATAGCATGATGACTGTGAAGAGAAATTATATTTTAAATCTGTATTTATTGTATGTTTTAGAATTTTCTTGTTATTTTTCTTTCTTTATTGTGTTGTCAAAAATAATAATAGCAAATAGGGGCCAGGGAGATGGCTCAGTAGAATAAACGCTTCCCTGGCAAGCACAAGAGCATAAGTTAAATCCCTGGTTCTGCCAAAAATAAAATAAAATAAATAATAATAATAGCAAATAGAAAATAATATGGTACAAATAGTTTTAATTTTTCTTCTCTGTAAAATATAAAGTACTCAAAAGAGGTAACAATATTCAGTTTTATTGTCTGCTAAATTTTATAATCTTACTATATTTTACTCATACTTTGGAAATATGAAATAATTATCAACCCTTAAACCATTAGTTTTGCTTCAACTTGATATTTTCTTCTCTAATTCTGATTTGTCACCACATTCATTCATTCTTTCATTCATTCTTCAAATGTTTACTGTTTTAGTTTTCACTGTACACACTTTTTGTCTCCATGGTAAGTTGTGAACATTTTAAAATCAATGATTTCATTACATTCTTAAATAATTAGTAGCACACATAGCTGTAATTAGCTATTTCAAGCTTATATAAACATAGAAATAATTAAAATTGGCATACAAAAGTATATACCATGGGGAAAATTAATGTATTTATTTTGTATGTTTCCTTGAGATAAAATAACTAAAATTTGGTTAATTTTGAGAAATACCAGGAAGGATTAAAATATGTCCCCCTGAGTTCTGTCATTTTGCTCCTTTTCCTCCATGACTTCATAACCATTTGGAGGTAATATATATATATATATATATATATATATATATATATATATATATATATATATATATATGGCAATATGACAGCAACCCATTAAAACTTTGTCTTTCAAAAAAAAGAGAACTTTTTCGCAGAACTCCAGCAACAAGAGAATTTTTAAAAACTTCTCTGATTAAATTTGATTACACTGAATACTTAAAAATTTAAACTACTAAGCTTGAATTAAAAGCCCTCTATAAAAGTTATTGAACTAAGCAAAGTCAATTTGATCTGCTTTAAATTGGTGATTCTTAAGAATATGCACATATTTTAAATGGGATATTTATTTTAAATAAATTTCATTCTATACTAATATAAATGATTGAGCAGATATATCCTGTTTATTGCTCAATCAATATCTCCCATTGTGACATGTTACTTTACCATGTACATATGTCAAAACCGACAAACAGATTCTGATATCAAAGGTATTAAGTGGACTCTAGTGCTGGATTTTATCAGTTTTCAGTGTGTGTGTGTTTGTGTGTGTGTGTAAGGGTGTTTATGCCCTAGAGTCATGGCTGAGGACCAATTAAATTTAATTGACATCTGCCTATGTTTTCCTGTACTAAGTAGTTTGTAATCTTTTTTTATTTCGCACGAAAGTGGCTGAATGGAATGGTTCTGGTCTTGGTGCCCTTGACTGGGGATCAATGTAGTATACTGAACCTTCTCCACTGTCTACCCAGGTCCTGGCCATGTATTTTGTTGAACAATTCTTGAGTTAGATTTGTCTGGTAATTTACTCATAATTAAACTGTAGTTGTAGGCTATTAAGAAAAATACAGAAATGAAGGGCTCTTCTCATACAATAATAATTGACTGTATGACAACCATGAGACTTTTTATTGATGTCAATATTGCTCACTTGGTAAATGTAGAGCTTTCCAGGTGTCCTCACTGGGAATTACTATATTTTCATGTTGCGATCTGTTATTTGGAATGAAGTCATTGTCAAGCCTACACTGCAAAAGGAGAGATTAATCTAGTCTTCACAGAGAGCAATACAATATGTAGATTTTCAGGAAGTCTGTATTAAATTTTTACTTTGTCATTTATTTATTTCATTGTTTGTTCACAAGAGGATGTGTTTTATATATATTTATATCATAGAGACAATATTAGTCTCAGATAAAAAAAAAGATAATTGGTTCTTATATTTTGTTTTATTTTTACAATAGCTTGAAGTAATAGATATCAATGAGAAAAATGGTTAATACTCTTACAGCTAGCACATATTATTATGACAGTGATTCAAAGAGGAGTTCTTAGTGATTACAGTCATTGAAAGTTGTTTTCCTGGTATTTTGAATATCTACACTACTTCCCTGTCTTATTCTTGTAAGTGATTTGTCTGAGGTAGCATGTTTTTCTCCTTGACTTGGCATGCTTTCTAACTGTTTGGCAAAGTGCATGTCTTTAATGTTTGGGAAGGTAGGCACTTCTGCCTGAAGGATTTCAAGTGCAGATTTATGTTAATCTGATCAGGGGTCAGGTCAGTCTCAATAAAGACTTCAAATTACTAGTGTAATAATTTGTGATTCTTCTTAGAAAGTATTTTTCTTTTAGCTCTCTCCATTCTCTTTGACCAGGACTTTTCCTTAAGACTTCTCAATGCTAGTAAAAAGAATAGGTGACCAGGAGGCATTCTAAAATCTAATCTGATCCAAACACTTCAACTTTCTGCTTTAGTCCTGGGCTGAAGTTGAGGAATAGTCTTCCTAACCTTACTACCTACTCAGGCAATAGTTATTTTTTTCTACAACTCTTCCTTTCCTATGGTAGTAGTGATTTTTAGTTGAAGAGGTATTTTCCTTGGAACAGAAAGCAGTAGTTACTTAATACAAGCAAAATGACTTTGGGAAGATTGTTTGTTTTTCTGCTCTCCTGACATGTACAAAGGAAATTTTCTCCAGGGAAAGGAATTGTTTCTGTTTTCTAAAGTCAATCAGGGAGCACAGGTCTGCGTGACTTTCAGCAGTGGTTCTTTTCTCTTTCTTTAGACAAGTGGATAGGAGAGATTGGGAGTGTTCTCTGAACAGGGAAAATCCAGCATAGAGGTGGGGACAATTTTTATGAGAGGGTACACAGAAGATTCACAATTTCACAATAACTTACACTTGAACTTCCATAAGTTCTTTCTAAATAAAATTGTGTTTAATAAAAACCCCAAAAATTCATATGTACAATTTGTTATAATTTTAAATGGTATTTAAAAAACTACACAGTTTATACACGGTTTATAAGTATAATTTGGTAAGTTTGTATGGATGCAACAGACATGATAAAATTACCTCAAAGTGACAGACACATGCTACCTCTTCCATAGAAAGCTTTACAGTCTCCCTTGTAGGTAGATTAGTATTTATGGCTTGCCTGCTGTCTGGTGGCATCTGCCATGAGTTGGCAAAGGCTGAAGTTTCTCCATGTATTCATTTCCTATAGCCTAGGTTCTCTGATGGGATGAAGGAATAATACTAAAGTGCACGTTGTCCAGCTTTTGTTAATGTGAATACAGAAGTACAACATTTCTGGTTCTACATCTGAGTTGACTCCTGAAGGCACTCATGTTGGCAATTGCTTTCCATGGACTCGAAGCTTTCAAACTGCTCCTAAGCCCTGATAGTGAAAACAAATAAAGAGGAATAAATATATTTTGAGAAACATGAGGCCATTTTTGTTTTCCTTGCCAGTCATGAGGAATGGGACTTGTTTGGACCATGGGAACTGAGAAATAACAGTTGCGTTAATACATAGTGGATACGTGGATAAAGCACCTAATTTTTGCATGAGTCTACCATGAGAAAGCACTGACAGAAGTATTTATTAGAGCCACATATCTCTTCCTAGGATTCAATGTATAAACATATATATTTCAATCTCTGTATCCATAGATTTCATATGTGTTGTTCAATTAAGTGAAATTTAAATTCAGAGACAATTTTGCATCTAAACTGAACAAGGGGCTGAAGAGGTAGCTCAGTAGAATAAGTGCTTGTTTGGCTAGTGCTAAGGTCCTAATTTCTATCCCCAGTTCTACCAAAAAAGAAAAAAGAAAAAAATGAAGAGGTTTTTCATTAAGAACAGAGTTTTTTCTGGACCTCACTCTCCAAACATAAGTATAACAACTCATGTGTCATTTATAGTGTGACATAGAGTGTAAGTAATTTATAGGTGATTTAAAGTATAGAGGAATGTGCACAAGTTTATATAATACTAAGGTGTTTTACATAAGTGACTGAGATTGTGGTTTCCTTGTAAATCCAGAAACCAATTGCCCACAGATTCCAATAAATGACTATAATTTAAACTAAATGGACCAACGATTGCATTATCTTCTAATCTAACTAACAGCCTCAGGCAAAACTAAATCTTCAGTAAGAAACCCTAAGCCAGAGTTTTAAGTCCATTGCATAATTCTTTAACAAAAAGTATCATCTCAAAATCTACATTATCATATTTTGAAAATAGTAGTGTCCTTAAAAATGTGAGCAAAGTTGAACAGACATATAAATCAAGGAAGACAAAGACAATGAAATTGTAAGATATTAATTTCTGAGTTCCTGTGCACAATGTACTCCAAAACATGAAATACAGGACTGAAAAATATAAGGAGAAAATACAAAATTGTGAAAGTAAACCAAACAAATACAACAGAGTTGAGAAACATGATGGATGAAGTTAAGGAAGAGTTAAGACAATTGGAGCATTCATAGGAAGGAATCAGCGAACTGAAGGAAAGTCCTTAATAGTATCAGCAACCCTAGGGCACATGGAGAGGTAAAGAGAAGAGTAACAGGGACAAAGCCACAGCATAAATATGGAAAATGACTTCACTTTCAGATTGCTACTTTCTCCATGTTACACCATCCTTCAAAATAAGGGCGTAGAATACATTTAAAACTTAAAGTTGGCATATAGGTGAAGTAAAATTGACTGTACATTCCTTACAAGGCTTATATTTTTCTAATCTTTTACTGATTTTATATTATAATGAAATCCTGTAAGCAACCTGGGGCATACAGTTGGTGTTCAGCATCAGGGGAAGAAATAGAAACACTTGATTAACAGGTTTTATCCACACATTTTAGATAGTTTTTTTTTTTTTTCCGGAGATTTTAGTGAAAACTTCGTAAGTTAGGAAACACATTCATTTTGTGAAATGAAGAGTGGTAACAATAGTGGCTTGATTATTGTTATACAAGAAAAACACAATGCCAACAAGTTTTCTTAATTACACATTTAAATATCAATATGTGCCTCTTATTTTTACAGTTATAAATTTTCTAATCTGCTTTAGACAACAGCATGTAATAGTTCTGAATCAATTGAATGGTTGCTTTCATTTTGAAATATTGTGAATATGTGTGTTGCATCTGCACCCCCCATTTTCACTGTGTTTCCAACCTTTTTTTTCCATTATTGTCCATTTAACTTGTCCAATGCATTCTTGTTGTGCATATGTAGAGGAAATTTTGACATCAAAGAGCAACTACTTAAGATCAGTCAAATAGATATCCAAGATAGTTCCACACTAAAGATCTCAGTTTGAAGTTTTCATTGTACTAACTGAAATAAAGATGTTTCTCAAAAAAGAAAATGTTGCAATATAGGAGAAAACTGGTTTTCAATGGTAGCATGAAGGAACAATCAAAAGGAGACGGCAGAATCATGTGTAACAAATATTGATTATATAAAATAAAATAATCACAAGTTTAGCATGAAAAGATTGAGAACTGAAATGCATGACAGCAGTAATAGAACAGGACAATGTGATGCATGGCATTCTTACGTGTGATCCTGGGCTAGAGAAAGCGATGCATGTCAGTTATGTCAGAGGTGGGACAAAAGAACGTAGTTAGCCCAGGAGTTTGAGGCCATTCAAAAGCCTTAGAAAAAGAGTCCCTGAATCAAGAAATGAAAAGCAGAGGAGAAAGGGAGAAGGAATTAAGGAAGGGAAGAGAGAAAGGAGAAAAGATTTGTGATCTTGTCTGATATTACTTTATCCAACAAACTTATTAGTGATTTAAGAACTTCTACCAAAAAGGGTGTGGTGTCATAGGCTTGAAATCGTAGCACTCGGAAGGCTGAAGCAGGACGATTGCCAAGTTTGAGACCAGCCTGCAAGAGGCAGAGATAAATTTAAATTAACAAAAAATACAAAAGCTTATATAATCTTAAAATAATAATATAGCTTAAGGGTGGACCAAACAGCTAAGTGGATTAAAGCACCTACAAGTAGGTGCAGGGCCTAGGGGTTCGATCCCCAGGCCTACCATGCTGGGCCCAGCTCCATGGCACCTTGAGATGGCAATTGAGACTGGGCGTGGTGGCACGCGCCTGTAATTCCATGTCTTGGGAGGCTGTAAACAGGCAGATCACTATGATTCCAGTCTACTAGTGAGACCCTGAACACCCTATAGATGTTTCTCTAAAAATAAAATAAAATTATATATATATATATATATATATATATATATATATATGTATATAATAGCTTAATATTAAAATTACTCCAATAATTTGAAGAATGTTATAATTTCTAGAGATACCACTAAAAATAAAATAGTATTTAATCAAATAGTAATAAGATACAATTATTAAAATCATGATTATTAATAATAAAGAAATCAAGAACAGGGATTAAAAAACAAAATAGGAATAAGGCATAAGCTGGTAAGTACAGTATGTCCAAAACAAGTAAATCAGTAATATAAAGAAAACGTACAATGTGTGTTATTTTACCAGCATAACAAAAGTAAAATTTACGTCAAAACTAAAAACCAAAAGAAGAGCCCAGGAGATAGCACAGTGGAATAATTGCTCACCTAGCAAGCACAAATTCCTGAGTTTGATCCCGGTACCACACTGAGATGGCAGTTCAGACTGGGCATGGTGGCACTGGCCTATCCCCGCACTTGGGAAGCTGAAAACAGGAGAATCACTGTGAGTCTGATCTGTGTAGTGAAACCCTGCATGTAGATCTTGTACTAAATACAAGACAGACAAACAGAAAACTGAAAAGGAAAACGAAACAGATTTCATCTTTTCTACATTTAGATTCTGCAGAACACTTGTGACTTGGACAATGCCATCCTTAGCTTTGTTCCTTTGTCCTCCTACATGATTTCTGTATACAGAAATAATAAGAATATTATTATAATATTTCTTTATAATAAGAAATGTTTATTATAAAGTAATGGTAACTCTAATGAAAGGGTCAGTTTTTATAAAGTGTGGTGTTAGGAAATGTATAAATTTAAATATCTAATAAGGCACATATTAAAATACTTTCAAGCACAGTATCTGCTTACGAAAAAGAATAGTAATTCTGAAGTTCAGTAATGGCATAGTTATTTTTCAATCCCTCTTCTGAGATTTCAAGAGTTTTCATATGAAACAGGCTTGGAAATACTATAAATAATCTCCAAAGAATTGAATAGAAGACATACAGAAAAAACTATCACATGTTGTTAAACTTTGCATGTGATTGTTACTGAAACATTTTTAAACAAGAAGCTGTTATACTTCAGGTGTCAAATTAAAACCCAAAATTCTGGGGGTAAATACTATAAAGTAAATTTTTCATTTGGAAGGAAAGTAAAAACATAACTGTAATTTGTTCTGTTCATCATTACCTTACCTAATATATTAATTTCTAAGATACCAAATTTTAAGTGATTTAAATGCACATATTTAAGAAGAAAATGAGTTAATAATGAACACTTGTTTTTTCTTTCTTTCTTTTTTTTTTTTTCTCTACTTAGAACAGAGTCTACAGGGTCTACAGAATCTCATTACACAGATCAGACTTGTAGTGATTCTCCTGCTTTCAGCTTCCCAAGCTTAATATTAAAATTACAGGCACGTGCTGCCATGCCGTTTCCATCGCTATCTCAGTGTGCCCCCTGGTGGGCTCGGCATAGCACGCTGGAATCGAATCCCCGCCGCTGAGCTCTGCCTAAGCAGGCGCTATAGTCTGCAGAGCTATCAGGCCTGTCCAAGCATTTGTTTTCTAGTTAGGATAGGCACAGACCACCGCACAATTTGTAGATAGTTCATTGCCACTTAATTTATTTCACCAATTTATCCTTTTTTCTTTTTATGTATTTCGTACACTGTCTTGCTACGCAGCGCCAGAGCTGGGATTGCATGTGTGTGACTAAGACCTGGTTTCAATGGCCAGCTTGGTGGGTCCAGGGCAGGGCCAATAGGGCATGTGGAGCCGGGCATGGTGGTGCAGGCCTGTAATCCCAGCACTCGGGAGACTGAGGCAGGAGGATTGTTGTGAGTTCGAGACCAGCCTGAACTACAAAGTGAGCTTAAGGCCAGCCTGAACTGCATAGTGAGACCCTGTCTCAAAAAGACAAAAAAAAAAAAAAAAAAAAAAAAAAAAAAAAAAAAAAAAAAAAAAAAAAAAAAAAAAAAAAAAAAAATAGGGCATGTGGTGCAGGTGATTGTATCTGATTTCTCGCATTTGCCAGGCAGGCATTTAGATCGCTGAGTTGTCTCCTGGGCGGGGCTGGGCAGTGTGTGGTGCCGGGGATTGAACTGCGGTCCCTGTGCTTTGCCTAAGCTTACCTAACTAAGCAGGTGCTTTAGACCCCTGAGATACCTTACTGGTCCCTATTATTTTATTTTTTTTCTTTTGAGTGCAATTATTGTATTCTCTACCAATGTAATTCTTTTGAGAGTAAGGCTTTGCTCTTCTTTATTGTAGAGAGCTGCGAATAGCCACGCCTGAAAGATGGTGCTGGCTGGCTTTCGCCTTCCACCCCCGCCTGGGGGTGAGTGCTCTCCATAGCAAACAACTTCTCATTTGGCTAAGGCTCTCCATAACAAACAACTTACTGTGGAGAGCTGCGCACAGCCACACCTTAAAGACGGCGCTGGCTTCCGCCTTCCACCCCCACCTGGGGGTGAGTGCTCTCCATAGCAAACAACTTCTCATTTGGCTAAAGCTAAGACTAGGGCTTGCTTCCGTGTACCTGGACCTATCAGCTGTGCACTCCGGGGTTGGACGCCCACTGGTTCAAAGCCATGAGCGAGCTTCCCCTCGGGGAAGCAGGAAGGCTAGCAAAGAAGCAGGGAGGCTAGCAAGGAGGCAAGAGGCTAGCTAGAAGGCAAGGGGAAGAAGATTGTATAGGGGTCTTGAATAAACCGCGGAAAGAAGAGCTGGGTGTCGCGTCTTCCTTAATGGCGAGGTTGCGCGTGACACTTTATCATATATTTACATATCAATATGTGTACATAAACCTGGTTCCTCTAGGTGCTCAAGAAATATTTGAGTAGAATCCATAAGGACTTCCTGGGTTGGAAATTACACATTTTATATTGAACTACAACCACTAGACAAATGTGGGCTCTCCACCTAATCTGGGCTGTGTGCTTCGATGCAGGGCTTGAAGTGCATGAATGACCTTGCAGTTGCATCAAATATCACTTCTAAAATCTTACAGACTTTTGAGACTCCATGCAATAGACAGAAAATAAAAACTTCATTTTTTGCTATATAGTGCAAGTTTTCAAAAATCAGATTCACTTTTGGCTTAATAGCTGCTATTTTCCTAAAGGAAATATTGTTTGTTGTTTAAAAGATTTATCGAACTACCCTATGTTAGGGTTTATTTCTTTTCACAGTTAAACTACTAGGTTTCTGAAAGTGGCTTGCTTTTCCTAGAAAGCTATTTAAACAAATTGTGTTATTATACTTAAAATAGATTTGTATTTTGTGCACTGAAGATGTGGGTATAAAAATAATGCACAATTTTTTTCTATACTAAATAGTTTGGGAGCTGCTGAAAGAATTAGAAAATAAGACAAAATATAAACAACAATTTATGTACAGATGTGATTTTTTATTTAAAAGGCTCCATACAAATCTAGATAAAATACTATTACATAGGCATATTTCTCATTTTTCTTTTTCTTTTAATTTTTTTTATGAGCAGAATAGATTTATTGAGGGAAAGAAAGCTCCCATGCAAGAGAGGGGCAGGAGGGGGGGCCTGAGCCCTCATTTTTCTTTTTAAATATATCCTTGAATAATATGTTAAGGTAATTTATTATTTATTTATTTTTGGAGATAGGATCTCACTATTTAGTGCAGGATGATCTTGAACTTGTATATGTTACTAACTTGTTTCAGGCTGGCCTGGAGCTCATGTAAATCCTCCTGCCTCAGGTGCTCTCATTCTGCAATTACAAGCATGCACCACCATGCCTGGCTATTAAACTATTCTAAAGCACCTTATGGCAAGATATAATATATCATTTCTTTATATATATCTTGATTCACAATGATTCCCTAAAATAAATTTGTTTTACTATATGTAGACATTTTTTGTGTGCTATAGAAGAAAGACAACTTTAGAGAAAAGTGAAAATGTTTTAAAAATTTATCTTTGCTTTGCATAATCTATGTTCTAAACCAAAGTTCACAATGTTGTATCCTCAGTATTTTAATGTAAATAATCTTATTCTATTCTATTCTATAATAATAAAATATATTTGGTAATATTCATATATATGTGAATACTATATATGAAAAATTATTTCATAATATGATATATATAATATATATATATATATATATATATGAAAAACAGGTATTTTTGGGAAATAAAAAGCACAAACTCTTTGCCACAGTATCTGACAGTGAGAACCCTAGTGTGCTGTGCCAGTGTTTGCTGTTGCAGGATGATATTCATCCTGCTTCTTTTCTATGCACCCATTTTTTTGGTAGTAGCATCAATCACACCTCACTTAACCAGAAAGGTATAAACTTAGTAACATGTCAGTTCAGGTTTAGAAAGGAAAGCACCTGGAAACGTGTAGTACTCATGAGACTTGCAGGCAAAAATCTTATACTCCTGGATCTCTTTATGAATTAATTCATCCAGTTCCTTAAACATTGGCTTAATGTGCAGAATTGTTACTGTTCCACGTGGTGATAGTATGAAAAACACAAAGAAAAGCAAACAAAATAAGGGCTGCTCTTGCATGTGGCTTACCAAGGAACAAAGACACTAAAGCTGAATGTGATAAGTGTAGTTTATATTTGCCAGAGAAACTTTCATTGAAGACTTTTTTGTTGCAGTAGTAAATAAAGCGCAAAATAAAGGAGCAAGTTAATTGAGAGCACATGTTTGCATTAGATGGAATTCTAACATCGCCTGTGATTTGGGCACAGCATCCAATTCAGCCAAACAAAATCCCTGAAAGTTTTGAGACATGTTATAAATTACTATATAAGATTTTATTGAACTAATATATCATTTCTTTATTATTGTGGAAGTAGTTATTTGAGAACTGATTGTTCCTGAAGGCTCTTTCCTCACTTGATTACTCTCTTGTGTTAATATAAAAGTGAAGATTTATAGGTACACATTGCCCTTTACTTCTAACATACTTGTTATTAAGTGAAAACAGTAGTCATAGATCAAGGGACTCCAAAGATGGTAAGATCATTATGATAGAATTAAATGTTTTCATAAAATAAGAGACACATATTTTAGAACATAAATACACAACTGCTTTGTAGCTTTGACATTACATTCTTCTAAAAGTTCCTTTCTTGGAGGTGCAGAGAAGAGATATGAAACATGCTGCTAGCTCAATGACTCCAGTGCCTGTCTGGAAAACACAAGGTCCTGAGCTCTAACCAAGGTACAGAAAAAAAAGGCCAGGAAAATTATGTGGCACATTTAAAAAAAAACTTATTTAACCATGGAAAATCATATTCTTATCAAAGTCAAGAATTGGAATAGGAGTCATTGATAATATCTTTCTCTCTTTCTTTCTCTTTCTCTCTCTCTTTTTTTTTTTTTTCTTTCTTTTGCAGACCTGGGATTGAACTCAGGCCCTTGCACTTGCCAGGGAAGTGCTTATTCCACTGAGCCATCTCCCTGGCCCCCTGTAATGTCTTTCTAAAAGTAAAAGACAGAAAAATGTTCTAAATAATTTTCCAAAGCTGCAGAAAATTTAGATTCCCAGCACCCATGAATTCATAACCTTGATGTCCCAAATACTCAACAATAACTGATACTGTTATTCTTCTAGCTCTCCTATTTATACTGCTTTGCACTGACATTTTAATGGGCATTTAATACTGTGAAAGAAAATTAGTTTATGAAATAATCCATTTTGTTTAAAAGTTCTTCCTTGAGTATTAACCAATGCCTTGCTTTCTATTAACATAGACTTTTTGGGGCAGGAAATAATATGATGACAAGAAAATAACTGAAATTTACCATATTATTAAGCAGATTATTTTAAATGGTGTTTACCTTACTTTTCTATAATTGATGAGAGTTTATAACTGGGTCCTCTTAAAACACAGGGAGTGAAATGACTGATAGTGATTTAGCTGAGAGCATACTTCTTTCAATACATAAGAATGCATTCTATTCATAAAATCTGAAATGCTATGTTTCTACAAAGTTAAATACTTGTGAATGGCCTTTTGTAGGGTCAATTAATTCAACATATATAAAAGAGATATTTTAAGGAACAGTATCTGTTATGTAGAATGTGAATATGCACAAGATAATGAGTTAAGATAATTCTATAGGTGAGTAAGTAAAATCTTTGGAGGGAATTTGTATGGTTTCTTAAATAAAAGTCAAAAATACTTATCAAAATATACATGAAATAAGTTAATATCTATCAATCTATTTATTGTTAATACCTTTCTATATTTTTATTTTTTACTTTATTATTATTTTTTATGCATTTAACAGGGTCTCACTGTACAGACTGGACTTGTAGTGATTCTTCTATTTTCAGCCTCCACACGCTGGGTAGCACAGGCTACCATGCCCAGTAACAATCGCTGTCACAGAGCACCTGGAGAGTGGGGCCAGTAGGGCAGGCCAGGAATCAAACCCAGCCTCTGCCTTCTGCCTAAGCAAGCACTTCAGTCCACTGAACTATCTGGCCGACCCTTGTTAATATCTTTTTAAATCTGTGTTGTAGGTACAAATTGCCTGTGGCTCTCAAGTCAGAGTTCTTCATGAAGTGTTAATGCAATGCATGACTAAAACTATGTTAAATGTTTCAATAAAAAAAATCTGTACACTGAAAGGAACATTGCTATTAATATCCCTTAAAACTTTCTCTCTCGCTTTGAACACACTTAATCTGAACTTTCTGTTTGGTGACTGCAGTGTCGTGTTGGAGCTGCCTGGTTTCCTCAGCCAGTGCAAAGTATAATGATGAGAAGAGAAGTCACACGGTGCCAGATGCATTGAAGTAGGCCAAGGAAGACACACTAGGATGTTTTCTTTGGTAAAAACTGCAAAACAGAAGAGGTTTGTTACGGTTTATGTCTCATTGTCCCTTCAAAGCTTCATGCAGTCATTCTGGTGCCTTCTAGAATTTATGATTAATTCATGATCAGATGCTGGGATTGCAAGCGTGAGTGCTACATCCTCTCTGGGGTGAGTGTGCTGCGTACAAATTAAGGAAGGGAAAGCGGCTTCTAGCTGCCTCAGCTGCTGCTCCTCTTTGCTGTTTTCTTCTGCCATAAACAGCTGCCCTCTGCCATGTGCCACTCTGCCCTCGAGCCAGCCTAGCATGGACTGAAACTGCTGCTGACTATGAGCTAGATAAAACTTTCCTTCCTTAATTTGGGCTGTTGAATATTTTATCCCAGCAGTAAAGAAGAAGTAACTGAGAGAAACTGTGGCATGTAGCTTTGTCATGCTGGAGGTTGGAACGCTTTGTCCATTTCCCAGCCTGTTCCTAAGGCACATGGTTTGTTAAGTGCTTCACTTGTTCAAACCTAAGAGTATTTAGGTGTGCCCCAGTGTCCTTGGATAGGAGTTCGTGTCAAATTGAAAGAAAACATTTTCAGATTTTATCTTGATTGACCTAATTTCTCCACAGGGGAATAGAATAATTTCGATTAAATACTTCAAACCTTTAGGACTGGGAAGATAGCTCAGTAGAATAAGCACTTCCCTGGCAAGCACAGGGTCCTAGCTCAATCCCCTGTACTGCAAACAAAACAAAACAAAACTTCAAACCTTGGTCTCTAAATTGTAGTAGTGGACCACAATATCATTTCCCATGATGATACTTCATAAAAAAGCTGGAATCTCCAGGGGAATTATAGTGCAACCTTAATGAAACTAATAGCATCTCATGTTCATGACATCTTCCTGAGGCATGCTTTTTGGAATATTATGCACTCACCACCTCTCAATAGTAATGCACAACTGACTCCACTCTGCAAGTTGAAACCTGGCTGCTGAATGACTCTGTAATCTGTGTCAAGTGAAGGCAGGTGTGAAATGCTGAGTGGCGTCTTCAGAAAAGCTTCTTCAGGAGTGGTTGTTGGATGATTTAATTTGTGCATGGCTATTCTTTATAGCCTCTTGCTTTTTTATTGTGCCTACTTAATAATCTGCCTGAAAATCCAGCCACTGTCCTGGAGCTGGATGTAAATATATCTAGATTAGGATTCCTGGGAAGAAACTGGCTGACTTTTTGATTGTACAAAAGAGTTTTAATATTTTCCCTAGACAACTCATATTTTTCTTTCATTTTATATGATGCAATTAAAGCTCCTAATATTTTACAGCTAAATTTAACCTCTTCCTAATCAGGGAACAAACGTAATTCCTTGCTGATAAAACAGTAAAATCACCAAATTTCACATATATATTAAAATATTGTTCCCTTAGAATACAATGTTCCCTTGACTAAGCATTAGCTTACAGTAGTAGTAAAAATTATTTATTAGATTTTTTTACATACTGGAAAAGTATTAGTTCAATTTTTACTATTAAATGAGTATTGGCTCAAACATTATTGAATAACTTCATATGGTGCCATAAAAGTTTGTGTTCTCATTTATGTAACATACAATTGGAATATGGAAATAAACATTTTTGGTTTACTTATTTAACTTTTATTGTAACATAAATGCACATTTCACAAACACTTTAAATCTGCATGTCACTAAGAATGGTATGCGAATGGTAGGCACTGTATACCTCACTGAGCTACCTAAGCGCTCACACCCTGGGTGCTTGCCTGCAACTCCAGCAATGTGAGAGACTGACAAAAGACAATCCCATGCTCAAGCTCAGCTTGGGCCATTTTGGAAATTATTGAGAAACTTTCGAAAAATATAAATGAACATCTAAGTATATATCTCATAGTACAGGACCTGGGTTCAATTTCCAGTACAAAAACAAATGGACATAAAAAAAGGACAAAGAAGAAACTTATGAAGAGTGAAAACTGATTCTTTTATTCACACAAATGGGTTATAGATGCCATGAATACAAAGATTTAAGTGCAAAAGTCATTAAATGACAGATAATTTTCTGGTTTATAAGAAGAAGAGTTGTTAAATCTACTGTAAATGTAGAAAACTTTTTGCACTTGAGGTATGATCATACCAATTATAAAGCTTTGTTACATTTTGTATAGTCTACTTTTTGAAATGTAATTTAAGTTGTTCTAAGATTGATGATGACTTCCTAGACTATAAATATCTTTACTTCCTTATTCTTTTATTTCTCTGTAAGAGAATCTTACTCTACACTTACATAAATCATTTGAAATTTTGTGAAATGATGTTTTACTTACCTTAAGCAATATTTAGGACTTCCCCAACATATGCTGATAGGTTGACTTTATTTAGATATTTGTGTGTGTGTGTGTGTGTGTGTGTGTGTGTGTGTAACTGTAGTGATTCTTTAAAATTACTGAGGAATAGTATTATTACTGTTTGGTTTGTTTCTTGTATTCATAACTTTTATTATAATATATTACTCCTGGAAAATTGACAATAGATACTGTAAATCCATCAACTGCACTTAGACAAACCATTGCTATCTGAGGGACATTTTTTTTTAGCATTGAATTGGCTTCACACATTATAGAATGATTTGTGTTAATGACTGCATAGTTTGGTCAATGGTGTTTTTAAACTTCTGTAAGCATAGTATACTTGAAAACATCGCTGTTGTAGATATTCTAGAAAGATGACAAGAATAGTCTGCATTTTCATGTGCATGTTTAGAGAAATAGTCTTTCAAGGTAAAGTATACGCTGTAGGATGAGAAAAGAAATAGGGAATAAATATTCCCTTGAACTGATAGACATGACATTTGTGCAAGCCAGTGGACAGAATGATTTACAGAAAAGGGTCAGGAAGAAAAAGGGGTGAAATGGAAGAGCTGGAAGTAATGGTATCAGCCCAATCTGTATTCTGAGCTCACAAGTTAAATATAGTATTACAATGTCAGCATTTCTCCAGGAAAGTGGAATACTATAAATATCTAGTGCTTGGAAGAGATATGTGACCTATAAAGAACCAGGAACTGTACTTGTAGAAACTTGATGATGGTTGCTTGTGGGGTGACAGGCATTTTTTTAGGTCTAGCCTGAGCAGGGAATACATTTTTAGTGTATTCCAATAATGCTTAACCAATAATCTTGAGGAATGTTTTAACAGACACTGTTAGTTTTTGGTTTCAAACTATATAAAATTCTAGTTACAATGACATGATACCATCAAATTTATAATCCTGATTGAAAGAAAAACACTATTGACTATTAAAAATACATTTTTATTTTTAATGAATATTTGTGGAATATTTTGGAAAATAACAGGCTTCTCATTATTTGTTTTCTTTTTTATATTTTTCATTTTCTGACTAGTTAGGGAAATGCTAATAATTTAAATTTTCTCATATTTTTACCATTCTAGAAAATCCCTTAAACATTTCAAAAATGGAAACAGTTTTGCTCACCCTTCCACATAGCATAATAGAAATCTTAGTAAGCAGCAGACTAGTGGCAACAGATTGTTTTCAAAGTTTAATTATTATGATCATTTTTGAGAGGATTCTCTATCTTCTAAAGTATTACTGATAACTTTAGGACCAACCATTTGATTTTAATTTATTTTCCTGACAACTAAAGTAAAATCTTCATATTTTAGCCAACTGCATTTGCAAAATGTGCCACTTCTCCAAAGAATGTATCATTCTTTTTGAATGAAATAATATTTATACAAGTGCAAAACCCTACAATGGGTTTTGTAAAGCCAAAGTACTAATTGAAATGCCATCATTTGTTCATAGATATTACAAACAGATTCCTATAATTTATCAATAGATGTAATATTACTTCTCTAGAAATAATAAAAGATGAAGGAAAAATTATTCTGACTGCCAAAGCTGAGTGATTCTTTTCACAGTTAAAAAATTAAATTGTGCTTAAGGAGAGTCACATGGAGAGAAAACTTTCAGGCTTTCACAGAGAGCAAATTAGTCAAGCAATGGTTGTGACTCATCCACATGGCTGACACTGACAAAGGATCTACAAAATATGGCACAGGGTTTCAAGGTAAATCCTGAGGGGATTTGGATGACCTTATCAGATACAAAAGTCACATTTCTTGTAATACAGGTCTTGCTTAATCTTGGTCTAACCATCCAGAGGAAAAGTAAAAAAATGAAGTATAAAAAGTAAAGCCATATTAATATTCTGAGCTATAAATGGCTCAAGTCAAAAACTTCTGACATTGCCAGTCCTATGGATAACCCACTACTATTATGGACTATCAGACTATATTGGATTATTTGCTGAACTCATGCACCTACAATATTTAAATGGCAATGGAATACCCATCTCTGACAAAATTAAACAAAAAAGTTTAATTAAACAAATGAAGGACCATCTTGTGTCTGTATACACAAAACAATTAGTATAGATATTCAGCTACTTTCTCTTATTCAATGAGAAGAAAGATTTGTACTAATAGTATTTGGACAGGATATCATGTCTGCATCTTGTACTGTGAATATCCACTATGAAGACAACAATATGCAATGTATTATTTATTGAAATTTTCCTATTAATCAGTTTTGAAACTGTAGCATTGCTATTTGTTTCTCAATAAAATTAATATAAAAATTTATTAATAAGATAGCTTTACTCTATTCATGATATCCTCAAAATTAAATACTCTGTTTTTAAAAATATAATAATCACCACTAGCAAGATAATTTTGTAGATATGTTTTATTTTATTTATTCACTACAATAGATTAATTATCTTGTGTAGAACTAGATTATTATAATTTTTATTATACTGATATCATTGTATTATACTTGTGCATTATTTTTATTTAATATAAAAACCAAAAGAAACCTTTATAAATTACAGATTTGGCAAAACGGAATCAAATTGTGCAGTAGACTTATTTGTGACACCTTAACACATTCTGTAGAGTAGGCTGCATGCTTATTTCACTCCTGCCTACTATGGATACACATGGTCTGTAGGGCAGTTAGAGTAAAGCAACTTTGTATGTTTCATTTTAATGCTTTCCAATGAAGACATGCATAAGACATGGCTGGTTCTGAACATTCCCCTATGTCAGCGTTAGCTAAGTTGTCATCATTTTTCCATCAAGTGCAGCAATAGCCTGTAACAGGTGTTTGCTTCCATTTTTGCTAAGCTACAACACATAGCAGTCAGAGAGAACTTTATAAATCTCATTTAGAATATTTTCGTGCCTCTAGTCTCTCAAAAATGCCTCATTCTACTTAAAATAAATCCGAACTTGTTCCCCTAACTCAAAATACTATGCCTGCCTCTTCAATTCCATGATGTATGATTTATCTTCTAGTTTACCATTATTGCATTGCCATTCTTTCTGTTGTGTGATTTTGCCAATGCCTACTCTTAAATGAAATATTACATCTTTGCAAAATCTCTACTATGCTAGTTAGTGTACTCCTTCCAAAGACATTCTTACATATATCATAGTATTTTAATTTCTTTAATTCATATGTAAAATATCAAACATAATTGTATATTTTTCTGTGTTTTGCACCCCACTCAGTCTAGACATAGAAGTCCAGAAAAGTAGATCATATATTAATTGATCATTTAAATGATATGGAGTAAATGTGGAGAAGACATAAACTATAGAAAGGAGAAGAGCAGAAAAAGTCTTTTAAAATAAAAAGGAATAAAAGTACAGTCATTTTGTATTTCTTCTGTGCTCACCTTTACCATAAATTGTCCAAGCAAAATACCATCCATCTAGACCCGTACAAAATCAAACTTTCTATGAAGATTAGATTTTATCTCCTTAACAATTTTTTTTCTTTTTCTTTTTGGCGGAAGCAGGAATTGAACTCAGGCAAGTGCTTATTCTACTGAGTTATCTCCCCAGCCCTGCAACACTTTTCTAGAATAACCTGAACTAATTTAGCTTATTTTCCATCACTTGAAATATTTTATCTCATTTTCTTATAAAGCTTGTCATTATTTACTTTGTATTTAATTACTAATGCATAGGAATATTATCCCTATTCTGTTGTGAACTCCACTTAAGTGTGTCTCTTGGATTCATATTTCGTTTCCTACTGCTTATAATTTGAGGATCACTATCATGAGTTAGACATATAATTCAGATACATCTAACACGTACTGAGAAATCAGTTTTGCTGTCTGAATTAGATCTACAAAGTAGTTACAGGTGTATTTACTCAATCTCATATATTATACAATTAAAAACTGCTTGAAAAATAGAAACTAAATATAAACTAATAAATATAGTACATATTAACTTTTCTATTTTTTGTCTCTTTTCTATCATTTTGAATTAAGCATAGCAATTCTCTTTGGTTACTAACTCTATTTTCTCAAATAACAACTTAGTCATTAACTAATGAAGAATTTTATGTTTAGCAAATTATACTTAAAAAGATATCAAAGCAGATGAAATATTTCACTTTCTGAAATTAGTATATTTGGGAGTGTTGGTATTATTGGGCACCAATAAAATAAAAGTTAATAAATATATACACATATATGCATAATTAGTTATATTTAGGTACACATGTATTTGGATATATAGATGTATAGGAACAGATAAAATTTCTTTGCAATACTTAAGGAACATAGTAGTTATGATCTTCCATTATATATGTAAAGTTTTAAGAAGTTAACACCTTTAGTAGTATACTAAAAACATATGCAAATCTAGTATCAAATATTGAATTATCTGAGTATAAAACTCTGGTGTTTGCGCTAACTGCCAACTTTTTATTTTTTATTTTTAATTTATTTTTTATTTTATTGAAGTACAAATAGCAATCAGACAGTTTTAAGACACTCTAAGAAGACAGATTCGATAAATTCATAATTACAAACTGTTTTCATGATGTTTTGGTATCATACAAAGTGCATACATGATATTATACTTACAGATATTATAATAGCAGATGTCTCTTATCAGTAAATTAAGAGTGTAGCTGTTTACTTATCTTATTTTTTATACCAGAATTATATCAAAAATTCAATAATTATTTTCCTAATGGATGACCATAGTACTAGAAGCCGACATAATATCCTGTCCAACCACCATTAGTGCAAATCTTGCCTCTCATAGGATTATGTAGAAGCACAGCGTTATCTATCCCAACTGTACTGTCTATACACACACATCATGATTTTCCCTTTCTATACCCCTTCCTTTGTCTACATCTGTTAAAGGTGGGCACTCCATTGTCATTCAACTAACTTAGGTGCTTGAACTCAACACCACAATCCAACACAGTCCAGCATTCCATAACAATAGTGAATTATTCAAAGAAGTTGTCTACCATAGCCATTTACAGCTCAGCTTAATATTATGGCCCTGCGATGTATACTTCATTTTTAACTTTTTAAACACTCCCTTGGTTTTCAGGAAGACAATCTTTACTTTGAGGATATCTGCAGAGTTTATTTTGTCCATTCTCAGGACTCTAATTATGTTACCCCATAAGTGCCTCCTGGTTAATTTTCCTATTGTCATTCAGTGTGTTGGAGTGACATAAGTGTAAAGAAAATTATAAACCAGGAAATACTGGCATGCACCTGTATATGGTGTGTGAGCTCTACTGCCTACACATTAATAGTAGCAGTTAGGGTGCAATTGCTGCTAGAATGATTCCTAGGCTGGAATGAGGAGAAATATACATCAGAAGGGTAGTGGAGAAAATGACACTATGCAAAAAGAAAGAGTAACAATCATGTTGCAAGTCTGCCTCACAGCAAGAATTTCAAAAGCTAGATTTACTCTCCAACCATTCTCCTCCAGAAAGGGCACTGTGAATTTCTTTACTGACTGTATCAGGGAGCACCTCCTTCATGTAATGCCATGGAAGTTGGGAGTGAAAAATGCCTCTTCTGATCACATGGACCTGCTGCTACCATGAAATATCTCCTAATGAGCAAACTATCTGTGTGGGTCTCATGGAGACCACATGAAACTTGCCCATCTCTATTCTTAATAAATCATTCTCACAGGGATAACATTGCTTTAGAACAATGGTTTCAAGGCAGTGCTATTAATTGGAAAGTTTACTCTGATTAGTAGTGTATCACACAGAAAACTCATGCCTTATTTCACTAAAATGGCTCAGGTCAATTCCAGATGGAACTGAGAGGATGTACAGTCATAGCATATGTATCACACTAATTATAAGGCCTTATAAAACACTTTTAAATGATACTGTGAAGCAAACATGAATATTTAAAACTTACTATATGACAGGCTGTAGCCTAACAATTTGTCTCAGCCCCAGAGATGGACATACCAAGTATTTGCAGAATTCACTTAGGTTATTCCTTATTTTTAATTTGCATATGAATAATTAATAGCAATATATGGGTCTCCAGCTTTTTCAGCAAACCATTTTCTTTTATCTCTTTTCCTATGAGAAAATTGATACTTCATTACATAGAGTACATTTAAAGAATCACCTGCTCAGCTGGGCATGCAGTGCATTTCTTCAAGTCCAGCACTGAAGGAGGCTGAGGAAGGAGACTTGCCAGTACAGTGATTTAGTAAGAGTGTTTTGTTTTTATTTTTTTTAAGACTGTTTTAAAAGTTTATAAAGTATTGAGGATGTAGCTCTCCCTCCAAGGCAGTGCCTTTAAAGAATCAGTCAGCCACACAAATGAACACTTCTGCATGGCAAGAAATAGTTAAGTGACTTTCCACTTGCTCCTTGTCTCTATTACTTGATACCACTTTTAATGCTAGATCACACACTTACTAACCATTGTGTTCCAACTCTATTGCACAAACTACAAAACTGAAACACAAGCCAGTCTTACATTCTAAGAAAAGTTTTTCAATTTTCTTTTGAAATATACATATTTCACAATAATCTTTAAGTGTAGGTGCATATACATAAACAGCTTTTAAAAAATTCCCTTCCCCATCACTGCCTCCTTTCTCCCCCTTCTAATTCCTTTTTTGCCATTTTCATTCTTAGTAACATTACTAATGTTAGCTCATATGTATGGCATATAATGCTTACATTCATTGAGGTTATTAGTTGCTGTACCTGCTACATGTCTTTATTTTCTTTATTTTCCCTTTCTTTTCCTCTTCCTCTTCCACTTTAACCTTGTTCTTCTGTTGCCCTTCCTATTTGCAAGAGATCCATACCCCATCACCTTCTATCTTCTATTGATCTCATTGTTTGTACTTTGGTTTCCACAAATAAAAATGTTGTGCAGTATTTAAGCCTATGTGTCTGCTTTATTTCGTTCAATTTTGTACATTCCAGGTGAATGCATTTCCCTACAAATATCTTCAATTTTTCTTCATTATAAGAAGTACTATTTCATCGCATATAGATGACACATTTTCTTTTATTCAATCATTTGTTGTTGGGTATACAGGCTGTTTCCTGGATTTAGATAATTATAACACTATAAACATTGGTATGCATGGATTGTTGTAGTATGATGTCTTAAGTTCTTTGGAGATAGCCAAATCATATCAAATTTCTAATTTTAATTCTTTGAGAAATTTCCATACTGATTTCTATAATGATTGAGCTAATTTACATTTCTACTAAAAATGTAGGAGTGTTCCTTTTTCACCACAGCCACACCAGCATTTATTATTTACTTTTTTTTGTTTTTTGTGCAACCAGGGATTGAACTCAGGCCCTTGTGCTTGCCAGGGAAGCACTTATTCTACTGAGCCATCTTCTCAGCCCTATTTTTTATTTCTTGATGCTTATCTTTTTCTTATGGAATAAGTGGAATGTTAGCATTGTTTAAATTTGCATTTCTCTACTATCCAGAGGTGCTGAACATTTTTTTAAGTACTTGTATCTGTCTGTACATCTTATTCTGTGAAGAGTCTTTCCTGTCTTTTTTTGTTTGTTTTTTAGTTTCTCTCTCTCTCTCTCTCTCTCTCTCTCTCTCTCTCTCTCTCTCTCTCTCTCTCTCTGTCTCACTCTGTTTTCAGCTCTCTATATATTTTAGATGTTAGTCCTCTGCTTATGACATATATGAAAAAATATTTTTTCCAATTTTGTCGGTTCTGCCTTTAGCCTACTATTTGACTCCTTCATCATATAGAACTTTTTCAATTTCAAATAGTTGCATTTGTTGATTCTTGCTGTTAAACTTTGCCAATTGGTACTATCTGCAGAAATCTTTTCCAGCATCGATGACTTTGATATAGGAGAATGAAACTCTCATCTGAAAGATATCAGGTATAAATTCATGTTTCCTAAAACTAAAGAATTAAATTTAGGAATAAAGGAGATTAAGAACATAATGTGTTTATTGAGGGAAAGAAAGTTTTTATCGTAGAGAGGGACAGAAGTGAACCTGAGTGGGTCACAAAGTAATCTTCTGTTTCTAGGGATTTTTACAGACCAAAGCCATGAGGTGAGGCAGATCTATGTAGAAAACAAGAGAACTAACTAGATGGATATGAGGTAAGACAAGCCATGGTGGACCAATAAGGTTACAAGCATAATTGTACAAGTAAAATTGATGAATTCTAGGATAAAATTGGGAAGCAAGTCATACAGCAAATGAGCATGAATCTAGAAAATGGGCTTTTCCTCTAGGGTCTTGAATTAGTGACTCTTCCTGGCTTTTTCAAGGTGATGGAGATCTATTTAGAATGTCAATCTCTGATGTCTGATCCTATGGATGCATGTGGAAGCATTTGTTTATTATTTTTTTCTTGAGTTTGGTCCACAGTGGAAGTGCCTAACTCTCCCACAATTGCAAGTTACCTTCACCTCTATAGTGGGTCCTTTGAAGGCCTAGCCTTGTCTGACTGCCTATAATATTTCTATCTAATTCAGCTGCCTATAACAGTTTCAAGTGTTTGACCTATTTTACCTTCTACTTAGTTCAACGTTTCTGTTTCAATATTTAGAAGATTGACTCATTGCAATTTTAATTTAGTACACAATGTGAAATTAGTCCAATTTCAGTCTTCTGCAGACAGGTATCAATTTTTCCAACACCACTTGTTGAATAGGCTATCTTTTCTCCAATGTATGCTTTTGGTCCTCCTTGTCAAAGATGAAACAGCTGACTGTGTTAGGGACGCTTCCCTGTTCCCTCTTTTACTCCACTGATACCTGTTTCTGTGTTTTACCAGTACCATATTGTTTTCATCACTTTTTTTCCTTGTAGTAAAGCTTGAATTCAGATATTATAAAGCCTCCTTCTTTGTTGCCCCAGATTGCCCTTGATATTCTGGGTCCTTTCTGGTTGCATATGGACTTTACAGCTGTTTGCTCTAGATCTATATAGTATGCTGTTCATATTTTGATTTGGATCTGTGTTGAGTTTGGGAGTAGAACCTTTTTTAAAATACTGGTTTTGACTAGCTAGGAGCAGGAAACATATTTCATTTCCTGGTGCAAAGAAATATCCCCGGTTAATCACAATACTGTTAATATCAGAGTTTCTATCAAGCCTCAAATAGAAATATCAACAGCCAAACCATTTGACTTGAAGGTATTATCTTAGCAATACATAAACCTTTATTAACATTAATAACTGATTATTTATTTATTTATTTGGGGTAACAGGGATAGAATTTGGGACGTTTACTTGCAAGACAGGTGCTTATGCTGCTGGGATATCTCCCTGGATCATTGATTATCTCTTAAAATATTAAAGTAGATAGATTAAATATATTTTCATTCGTCCAAAGTTGTTGACTTGAGCCTTTTCCAGCTCAGCATATTACTATACCTTTACTATTTTTTTTTTTTTTTTTTGGTGGAACCAGGGATTGAACTCAGACCTTTGTGCTTGCCAGGGAAGCACTTATTCTACTGAGCCGTCTCCACAGCCCCATACTTTTTCTATCTGACAAGGTCAGTCAAATCTCCTAAGGATTTATCCTGGAACCCTGCAAAGCATCCTGTAGATCTTTTCTCAGTGTCAGCCATCTGGATGAGTTACGGCCATTGCTTGACCAATTTGCTCACTTAGACAATATATGTCTCCATCCTGTCCTCTGAATACCTAATACAAAGACAACACTATGCAATGTATTAATTATTGTAATTGTCCTACTAATCTGTTTTGAAACTTTTCATTGATATTTTATCTTTTTTCTCATTAAAATGAATTTTGAAAAAAGAAAAATAAAATACTTCCACTCGTTTATGTGACATTAAGTTGCTCATATTTTTCTTACTTAGGCCAAAGATAAACAAGTATTCAGTTTATGAAAAAAAAAAAAACCTTTAAATAATTAGCATTTAATTTACTATCATCCTTGATTAATTTCAATACCCATATGCTATTTCAATTTAACATCTCTTCATAAATCTTAACACTATATTTGTCTTTTGTTCCTTAAGGGTGCATAAAATAGCATTATGTTAAAATGAATGATCTTATGTGGGTGGAACATATGCAAAATGGAAATTCCTATGGTAATTAGATAAGTGTGATAATTGTGTTTTGAGCATGAGGATATGGGTTTCATTTTGCCTAGAAACGATGTGTACTGTGGCTTTTGTTGTACCTGTTTCTGTTAATTCAAACAATAGGGTGTCCTGTGGTGGCATTTATAGTCCTGGACACTGTTTTTCCCTGTAGGCACAGACAGACATGTGCAAGCCACAAAGCTGAAGTCTTCATTAATCACTCTGTACTCAGAACGTGCCATGTGCTGATCTTGCCTACATGGCTTGCCATGTTCTCGTTGAAGTTAGCCTTGAAAACAGAATGTGAGCTGCAACGGCAAGCTCTGTGTCTTTGCATGCTTTGGCCATTATTCTTTTCCCTGTCCTTATAATAACATGATCCACCTGGACTCCTTCTGGGTCCTACCATGAGACTTGAGGTATACATTTGCTACTGGGCAAACAGTAAACATAAACAACAAGCAGCAACTAATTCTTATGTGTAGTCAATTCATATTTAAATATTGTTTGCATCCCCATAAGTAATTAATGAGAATTGACTAACATAAATACACTCAGTGCTTGGTAGAGGGTACTACAATTTAAGCCTTGGGCCTTTCCTCTGAACCACATGTCCAACCCTTTCAATGTTTGTTGTTTCATTTTGTGAAAGGGTCTTGCTAAATCACTAAGTTGTCCAGACTGAGCTTGAATTTACAGTTCTCATGCTTCAGCCCCTTAGACTGCTGGGATTTCAGGAATGAGCAATCATGCCTAAGATAAATGTATTTTTTCTTTCCTACCATGCCTTAGGGGTTTTCTGATTCTATAATAGAGTTGTTATCTTGACAAGCAACCTCTCTGTCCATCTTCATAAACTATACATTTTATAATAGCAGTAAATAATAAACAAGCAAAAAAGATTATTTTAGAGTATTGTAGTTATCACTGACATATAACCATGTGCCTTTGGAACTGGCCAGCTCCAGAACTGGAGTACCTGTGATCATGAACCCGCTCCTTTAAAAGGGCACAGTGTTTGAGTAAAAATCTGAAAGCAGGGAAATTAATAATATATATATTTGAGGCATATGTTTCAAACCAGGGAATATAGAGAATCCCCAGGTCAGGAATAAGGACTAGATTCTGCTACAGAATTGAAGCTTAGGCAGCAGGCATGAGAATTAGTGAGCAGGGAGGTGGGGGTTGGGGCATTTGTAGGAATGCAGAACCTGGGTGTGTGGATCCTGCGGGTGCATCAGAGCATGCTGTGTAGTCTGAGGGGACTCTGCAGAAATTAACCCATACATACAGCCTGTTTTAAATTCATAATAAAAAGAACCACATCCTACAATCATTGCTTTTATCCCATGGACTTTGGTTTCCTATTTTTGTATGATCTAGTATCAGCATCACTTTGACCCACCCTTTAGACTATGCTAATGGCGTTGATCTGAGGATTTCTAATATGTCTGGCAGCACACCTTTGTCTTTCTAAGGGTCTCCTGGTCCCTTATCACCACTGCAGGATCTGAGGGAACATCTCTGGTGCCAACTAGCAGAGTTAGTAAATAGAATGAGTCTGCCTTTCCATCCTGAAAAGAAATACGAAAGATATTATGTTTTCTCAGAATATTTTAATAAAATGTTCTCAGGCAATATGTTCTTTTTTAGGATGACATTTTCTCTTTACAGAGTGGATAATTAGTATCCAAGGGTGCACATGGATTTGTTAATACAAAACTAGTAGACAGTCATGTGTTTTATATGTATCTCATTTATAATATTTTATTTTATTTTATTTTTTGTATTTTAGGGAAGGGTCTAAAGGGTGTTCAGGATCCCACTATAAGATTGGACTTGTAGGATTCTCCTGTGTATAGCCTCCCAAGTGCTGGGATTACAGGCATGCACCACCACGCCCAGTCTCAGTTGTAGTCTCAGCATGCCCCAGCTTGCATTTTATACATTTTTTGTTTTGTCAAAAATTTTTTATTCTTGCTCAGAATATACTACTTATATACTCATAGTAGAAGACTAATGCAGATGAGTTAGCCTAATTCAAGTTTATTGTGCTTTTTATTTTGATAATTTTATTTTATTTCATTTTGAAAAGTAAAATGAAAATAAAAGCATGAACAAATAGTAAAAACAAAGACAGAAACAGGGTAACATACAACAATCATAGGTTAAACATTTTCTAAATAAGAGTAGCAATTCAACAATGGTTGTTATATTACTTGTATTTAGCGTTATATCTGTTGCTCAGATTAACTGATGCAGTTTAAGATTGGACAAATAATTGAACATTAACACTTTCTCTCAATAAACCTTAATTTTTTTTTCTTGGCTTCCTTATTTTTAAAAAAATTATTTTAAAGAAAGTATATAATAATAATTCATAAGACATTAGAAATGGTACACATTTAGAAGACCAAGATGAGAGGCATTCAATCTTGGGTTTTATCTATACATTGCTGTCCATGATGTAGTTGCTTAGATCGCAGTGTTCAGCAGGCAGAGTTAATCAAAAAGCTGGTTCTTTGACACGTTAAATAAAATTGATAAACCCCCATTATTCATAAAAAAAAAAGGAAACAGAAATTTCAAGTCCAAGCAATAAGAATTAAAAAGGGTAAAATTACTGCAGATTCTGTGGAAATTCAGAAGATCATCAAACTCTGAATATCCCAATATCAGCCAAGGAAATTGAAAATATAATAAAAAATACTTACCAAGAAAGTAAAGCACAGGTCCTGATGGAGTCACAGCTGAATTCTACAAGAAATTTAGAGAAGATTTAATCCCAGTACTCCTCAATGTCTTCAATGAAATTGAAAAGGAAGTAACACTCCCAAAATCATTTCTGGGAGCAAGTATTATATGGATACCAAAACTGGAGAACAATTTGAGCATTTTAAAAATGAGAAATCAGCCAGCTTTTAGATTGTAGAAAATTGATAAAATAAAATAATAGTTATACAATTAATAGCAAATATATAAAAAATCTTCTTAATTGTAAATATCCATAGAGGGAAAATTCATTTTTTCCAATTAGCCTTTGGAAAATTATTAAATAGCATTCAATATGTTTTAGTGGCAAATATGTGTTCTAAAAATTAAGACTATGAGGTCAAATAACATTTATGTAGAAAAGGAGGATTAAGTTAAAGGATTAGTTAATGCATGAAAACACATGTCACTTAAATTATGATACATATTTGATTCTGAGTTTAGTGAAACAGCTATATCTTAAAGATTATTACACATGTTGTTATTATCACAAATTCCGGTAAAACACTTTGCATATGTCTCACATTTTTGTAAATTACTATTAAATTATTACAGTACGTATTTCTCTGTCTATAATGTTTTTCATAATGCTGGATATATTTGGAGAATTCACAATATTTTAATTTTATATTTCATGGGAAGATGCAAGTGGAGAACAAACGGATATTGCATTTCAAGTAAGTTTTGAGTATAAAATATATATGTTGGTTATGAGATCTAGTACACTTGTTCAAATATTCTAAACTACATTTTCTAAAAATTTTCAGAAATTTAACAAAATTGGAGAGAAATTTCCATCCAGTCTCTGGCACTAATGAGAACCTACTATTCACAATATGGCCTGTTCCTCTGGCTGGATCCCTCCTGCTGGCAGGAAATATAGCACAGCCTGTAGATATTCCCAAATTAGAATTTCCAAGTGCTGGCAGGAATTGCTCCATATCTGGCAACAAAGTACTTTAAGGATTTGACTTTACCTCTTTGCAGTTTAATTTGCAATATTAAAAATCATTAGATGAATTTTACTCATATGTTTCTATTCACATTTACCAATTCAACTGGGATAGCTTTTATGTGTAATGAATTTTTGAGGCATGGATGAGTTTCATAAAGCTTACAATATAAAAAATTATGTTCTCAGCATGGAAGAAGCTATACAAAGTCCAAACGTATTGGTGGTCTGTCTGGAAATTCATTGAAGATGGATTTGATTAAATTTGGATGAAAGGAAGCTTCTTGTTGTTATCTATAAAATATACTTGCCAGGTGTCCCCTCCTAATGGAGATGAACATGGTAATTAGTTATTTGGAAATGGGAGATTATTGTAAACAAGAAAAAAAAACCTAAAACCCTATTCAATTTTAAGTGCATGGGCAGTCCAATGCATTTCTTTCCTTATTCCTTTTTCTTTCTTTTTGATCAGTGGTTCTAGTGGTTTGATCTAGTGCATTTTAGTGAATTTAATGTTCTGCATAGGCTGCATCACATAAAAATTGTCATAATCACTTTCTAGTTGCTGGGAAGAAATATTTCACAAACACAGCTTATGGGGCAAGTGCTTTACTTTAGTTCACAATTTTAAAGGTTTTAAGCATGGTAAGAAAGGAATCATGGTGGAGGCTGACTGGTGAAAGTGGCTAACATCATAGTAATCAGAAAACAGAGAGAGAAGTGAGGAGCCAGGAAGGAAGATTAACCTTTCCAGGTCACTTTGAATGTGATCTTCCTCTTCCTACAAAGAGCAAATCAGATGAAATACCTCCATAAACCAATCACCTCCCAAGCATTGACACAGTGGGGGACACGGTAGGTCTACACCATTAAAAACGACATAATTATGTCTATATGCAAGATGGTTTGGAAGTGTACTGTGGCTGTCTGTTGGTCTATGGAAAGGAGCAGCTAATTTTGTTTTTCTTTATCTCTCCTTAATTTCTTATGACTTTTTTTTTTTTTTTTGGCAGAATCAGGGATTCAACTCAGGCCCTTGTGCATACCATGCAAGTGCTTATTCTACTGAGCTATCTCACCAGCCCCAGTAACTATTTTTTCTTTTCAAATTTGCATGCATATGTATATGGTAATCCAAACAACTAAGTTGAAGGCAACACTATACAATACAACGCACACTAGCGAATTCATATAATTTTATTTAGTGAAATCCTGCATCCTTGGTACATTTTTTATGATTATGTAATATTTTATTTAAAAATGAAAAAGAGCATATTTGGATTTTTTGAGTTCTTTGTGTTGCACAAAAAAGAGTGTTAATAACACGTGCATTTGAATTTTAAGTGTCTCAAAAGATATACCTGTAGGGTGGCCAGATGCTCAGCAGATTAAAGTACCTACAGACAGATGCAGCGACTAGGGTTCAATCCCCTCTGTGCCATGTGGGCCATGCCCCTGGATGCCTTGAGATTGGGCATGGTGGTGCACACCTGTAGTCCTAGCACTTGGGAGGCTGGAAACAGGAGGATCACTATGAGTCTAATCTGTGTAGTGAGACCCTATAGACCCTTTACTAAATACATTAAAAAAAAGAAACTAAGAAAAGATATACTTCTACATATAGTCACATTTGTGTTCAGATCCTGTGCTATTACTAAAATATTTATATATATGCACATTAATCACCTTTTGGAAGTAATGTTCATAATGCCTATATCATAAGTAGCCCTTGTGTTTGAGTTGAATTTAAAATAATGATGTATGCATATATGATATACATTCAATGAAATTTTATTATTATAATGAACAATATTAAATTCTGGTGTTATATGACTAACGGCATAAGATGAATAAATTCTGGCAAGAAGCTATTTAAATTGAATGGGTATTTCATGTTATAAACATCTTAAATATTTGCAAGAAAATATTCAGAAATCTTTTAGAGAGTTGGATATGTTTGCCCACACCTACAATCTCAATTACTAATGAAGGTGAGGATAAGCAGTTTGAGGTCAGCTTAGACAAATGAAAGCAAATAGCTCAGGGAATTGGATGGTATAGAAAGTTCTGAGACTGGGCAGGAAAGAAGGTCCAATAAAGTATGGACCTGCAAAAAATGGAACTGAATGAATCACATTTATTGAAAAGATTAGCATAATGTCAAACTATTGTTCAGACGCCATCAGACCTTGTTGTCATCCACATGGTGGTGGTTTTACATGCATGGAAAATGTAAGAACTGTAGGGTCTGGAAGGCTTTCACCCTGATTAAAAGTCCATATATCCAGGCAGGATGCTGCTGAGAAGGCAGTTATTGTGATCCTAAAAGGACAGGAGAGACTCCAGGATGTTTGAAAACAGCTGACATGGCTGAAAGCCTCACACTATGCACAGCCAGCCCAAGAACCACTGATGACTATATTCACAGGCGATGCCATAAGAACAAGGCCACCCAAGCCCCTTTAAGTTCACATTTCACCACAGACCATGTAGAGCTAAAAGATTTAATGTTTGTCCTGCTAGGTTTTTGCCTTACTTTGGTCCCAGTTTTTTCTATCCCTTATCTTTCTCTTTTGGAATGTGAATGTTTACCCCATGGCTTTGGAAAATATTTAAGTTTCTTTTCATTTATAAAGAACCTCACAACAAAGGGTTTGTCTCAAATCTCAGAGGTGAATTTGGACTTGAATTTTTCAGTTCTCTTAGAGATGAACTAAAAACATTTTGTATAAAAAGAAGAGCATGAATCTTTTGGGATCAAGGGATGAATGTTATATCTTATAACTGAATGTCTCCCCAAAGCCTTATGTACTTGTAAGTGGAGAATTGGGGAGGTGATTGAATCATATAGTTAACAGTAATTTTGAAAGGCAAAGTCTAATCTGAGGCCATGGGTCACTGAAGTAGGTGACCTACACAAGTCTATTTCTTTCCCTTTTCCTTGATCTCTTTGTTTTCTGCCTGGCACTTTTTTTTTTTTTTTTTTTTTTTTTTTTTTTTTTTTTTTTTTTTTTTTTTTTTTTTTTTTTTTTTTTTTTTTTTTTTTTTTTTTTTTTTTTTTTTTTTTTTTTTTTTTTTTTTTGTCTTTTTGAGACAGGGTCTCACTATGCAGTTCAGGCTGGCCTTAGGCTCACTTTGTAGCCAAGGCTGGTCTTGAACTCACAACAATCCTCCTGCCTCAGCC
>PVKA01016226.1:0-48337 GCA_004027165.1 Ctenomys sociabilis | reverse complement strand
TACAAGACAAGGATGTCCTCTATCACCCCTCCTATTCAATATAGTCTTGGAATCCTTAGCAACAGCCATTAGAAAAGAGGGAGAAATAAAGGGAATAAGAATAGGAAAAGAAGAAGTTAAATTATCACTATTTGCAGACGACATGATACTTTACTTGGAAGACCCCAAAAATTCCACCAAGAAACTCCTAGAACTGATACAGAAATTCAGTAGCATAGCAGGATACAAAATCAATACTCAAAAGTCAATAGCATTCCTCTATACAGATAACAAACACACTGAAAGGGAAACTATAAAAACAATACCCTTCACAATAGCACCGCGGAAAATGAAATACCTTGGGATTCACTTAACCAAGGAACTCAAAGATCTTTTCATGGAAAATTACAACACCCTAAGAAAAGAGATTATGGAGGATTTCAGAAAATTGAAAGATATTCCATGCTCCTGGATAGGAAGAACCAACATCGTGAAGATGGCCATACTCCCAAAATTATTGCACAGTTTTAATGCAATCCCTATCAAACTTCCACCAACATATCTCCCAGATATAGATAAATCAATCCTAAAATTTATTTGGAACCACAAACGACCTAGAGTAGCAGAGGCAATCTTGGCCAATAAAGACAAGGCAGGAGGCATCACAATTCCTGATTTGAAATTATACTAAAAAGCCACTGTGATAAAATCAACATGATATTGGCAACAGAATATTGGCAACAGAATAGACCTGAGGATCCGTGGAATAGATTAGAAGATGCAGAGGCATCTACGAAAATACTCAGCCATCTTATCTTCGACAAAGCGGCTACACAAGCTCACTGGAAGAAAGATAGCCTCTTTAACAAATGGTGCTGGAAAACCTGGCTTTCTGCATGCCAAAAACTAAAACTTGACCCAGCTCTATCACCATGCACTAAGGTAAAGTCAAAATGGTTTAAAGATCTAAATGTAAAATCAGAAACACTCAATCTCCTGGAAGAGAAAGTAGGAGGAACTCTTGAAGACATAGGGGTAGGTAAAGAATTCATGAACAAACATATATTCGCACGGGAAGCTCTTGAAAGAATCAACCAATTGGATCAACTCTTCTTAGGGAGCTTCTGCATGTCAAAAGGAATTGTCAACAGAGTGAAAAGACAACCCACAAACTTTGAAAAAATCCTAACTAATAAGCAATCAGACAGAGGACTACTGTCTAGAATTTATAAAGAACTAAGATATAACAGGGCCCTCAAATTTAAAGACCCAATTCATAAATGGGCATCTGAGATGAATACACACTTCTCAGAGGACGAAATTAAAGAAGCAAATAAATATATGAAAAAATGCTCCACATCGCTAGCCATTCGTGAAATGCAAATAAAAACAACACTGAGATATCATCTCACTCCAGAAAGAATGGCTATCATAAGGAAATCAACCAACAACAAATGTTGGCGAGGTTGTGGGGAAAAGGGAACACTTCTCCACTGCTGGTGGGAATGTAGACTGGTACAACCATTGTGGAGGTCAGTGTGGAGAATCCTCAAAAGAGTAGGACTAGAAATCCCATTCAAGCCAGCTATCCCCCTACTGGGAATTTTCCCAAAGGATCTGTATACATCGTATCATAGAGATATATGTGTACCTATGTTTATAGCAGTGCAATGTGTGATAGCAAAATCTTGGAAACAACCAAGATGTCCATCACATGAGGAATGGCTGAAAAAGATGTGGTATTTCTATATAATGGAGTATTACTCATCTATTAAGAATGATAAGTTTGAAGCATTTATACTGAAGTGGATGCCACTTGAACATATACTCTTAAGTGAAATAAACCAGACACACATATGTAAATATCATATAGTCTCCCTAGTATTAGAAGTGAAAAGCAGAAATACAAAAGGTAACGTACAACAAGTAAAATCAGTTGAGCCAGATAAGGCAAAGTGAATGGCATATGCTGCAGGATACTAATCAGCTTTTCTTCTGGATGGTTAACCACCTAAGATTACAAGTCAGAGTTGGAGAAATAGAAGAGCCACAAGGCCAGCCAACATTTTGGCCCTAGCCTTTCAATGTCAGTGAAGACTCAGGACATAGGAGAACCTGTACTGCAATATCATGAAACTCAGTTGAGCTCCAAATTTTCTGAACAAGGAGATTATGGAGCCACAGAGGAAAGAGATTGATGTTCTAAAGTGTGCCTGGGGAGAGTCACATGAAGAGAAAACTTTCTCTCAAGCTCTCAAAGAGAGCAAACTGGTCAAGCATTTGCCGGGACTCATCCACATGGATGATACAGACAAAGGAACTACAGAATAATGTACAGGACTACAAGATAAACCCTGAGAGGACTTCATTGACCATATAGGAAATATAAAGTTCATGTGTTGGTATATAATTCTTGATCTACCTAGGTCTTAACCATCCAGCAGAAAAGTATAAAAATGAAGTATACATCGTGAGGCCATAATATTAAGCTGAGCTGTAAATGGCTATGGTCGACAATTTCTTTGAGTAACTCACTATGGTTGTAGAATGCTGGACTGCGTTGGATTGTGGTGTCGAGTTCAAGCACCTAAGTTAGTTGAATGTCAATGGAGTGCCCACTTTTGACAGATGTAGACAAAGGAAAGGGTGTAGAAAGAAAAAATCATGATGTGTGTGTATAGACAGTACAGTTGGGATAGATAACGTTGTGCTTCTACATAATTCTATGAGAGGCAAGATCTGCACTAATGGTGGTTGGACAGAATATTATGTTGGCTTCTAGTACTGCGGTCATCCACTAGGAAAATAATTATTGAATTTTTGATATAATTCAGGTATAAAAAATAAGTAAGCTGCTACACTCTTAATTCACTGATAAGAGATATCTGCTAAAATAATATCTGTAAATATAATATCATGTATGCACCTTGTACAGTACCAAAACGTTATGAAAACTGTTTGCAATGTATTAATTTATCGAATGTGTATTGTTAAGATGTCTTGAAACTGTCTGAGTGACATTTGTACTTCAATAAAATGAAAGGAAAAAAGAAACAAAAACAAATTAGCATGAGACTGACCTTCCTGAGGAGTAAATTACCCTAGGGTAATTATTTGGCTGGAAAAATCAACCAACTTTAGTAATATTTGTATTTCAAATTTCTTTATTAGACCTGTCTGATAATACTCTCATAGCAAACAAAATACTCTTAGGATCTTTAATGTCTACTATATGATTTTCCAGAATTGCAAATCAAAAAATTCTCATTTCAATCTTTCATTTACCAAAAGCACCTGACATACATTCTAGAATTATGCTATGAAACAGTTACTGAAGAAATAATTTCTGAAATACTAATAATTTAACTTATAGAAGAGCAAAAAAGAATACTATTATGTGCCCCAAACTTTCTGATCAAGGAGATTATGGAGCCACAGAAGAATGTGTTTGATGAGATAAGGAGAGTCACATGGAGAGAAAACTTTCTCTCAGGTTTCCACAGAGAGCAAATTGGTCAAGCAGTGGCCGTGACTCATCCACAAGGCTGACATTGACAAGGGATCTACAAGGAGTGGTACAGGGTTACAGGATAAACTCTGAGGGTACCTGACTGACCTTATCTAATACAAAAGTTACATTTTTTGTTGTATAGGTCTTGCTTTAACTCGGTCTTAACCATCCAGCAGAAAAGTATAGAAATGGAGGTATATAAAGTAAAGTCATATTAATATACAAACTGTGAATGGCTCAAGTCAACAACTTCTGTGGATAACCCACTTCTATTGTGGACTGCAGATCTGTGTTGGATTGTTTTATTTAAAAAAATGTATATATATAACCAGCCATCCATATTTTGAAAATCTCTAACATATGTATTGCTGTATGCTACCCTGTTTATGTCATTTGTTCTCTTTGTCTTAGCTTCTATTTTTCACTCAAGTTAAAATACAAATAAATTTTTTAAAAAAACAATTCAACCCAAAAATACAGTAAAATCAAAAGTTATTAACGTTTTACCATGTACTGTATTATTTTTGGCTGGGCCATTTTAAGTAAATTATCAGATATCATTAACTGTTACCTCCTTTATCATGACTATTTAAAAAGACAGTCTGCTTGATATTTTTCAAATAATATTCATATTGGCTTTTTAACTGCAGTTATATTACATTTATTTTTTTCACTTAAAAAGGAAAATATATTATGTTTTTTAAAAACATGGTATTACTATATAATTATGAATAAAATTTTACAGTTTGTTTACAGCTATTGCATAGCTTTTTCAATAACATTATGTGGGTCACATTATGTTTTTTATCACTTGTAAATTTAGTATTCCCATCTATTACTAGAAGTGAAATCCAGTAGAAATAAAGTTACATATTTTAAAAAAAGAATACTATTATGATTATTCAAAACATTCTGTTAATAAAATAATGTTGTCCTTATAACTCTCACACTTTTGCAGTGAGAAATTTATGTTGTGACAAATACATCTGCATAAGGATCCTGTCTCTCCTTATAAGCAGCCAAGGGATTGATTAGTATAACCTCAGATTACTAAATTGCATGTGAACATGAAAGTGGACCTGAATTGCTTGACACAGGACAATTTCTCCCCATTCTCATATGCCTCCATATTTCATAAACCACCCTGTCATAAACAGTTTCTCTGTAAATGGCATAAAATAATTTTAAGTGTGGGAGAGTCTTTAGAAATGTTCTAGTCCCACTTATTCTAAAGGCAAGTAAAAGACAGCTAGATAGTCTGTGAATGAGGACAGAAAGTAACTACTCCCTTATTTCTTCTTTAGGAATCTGTCCACTATCCTGAAGGACCAGATTTCTCAACAAAGAGAAGATTCCTCAGGGAGTCCAGCTGCATTGAGCTCACACTTTGGCTCTCGAAAGGTCTCTGTCTAAGTAATAACACTGCCACAACTAAGAGTCTGAGTTGAGGGAGATGATTGATGCTTGAGCTTGGAGGTGACTTCTGCTGACCTGCTGTTCCTCTACTGTCACGTCAGCCCACCACTCATGGGGCCAAAAATAGTGGCGCCATCTACAGCACTGGACAATTTGCAGACTTTATTAAAAGTAGTATCAGGTGTTCAGTGTCCCAGATGGATTTTTTTTTTTCAGAACTGGGGATTGAACTCAGGTCTTTGCACTTGCCAGGGAAGCACTTATTCTACTGAGCCATCTCCCCAGCCCACAGATGGACAGTCTTTGAAGGAGAGATTTTGAAGAACTTCATCAGTATTTTGAAGAGAACTGTAGTGTATGTAGTTTGGAGAAAACTCAGTGGCCAAGGTAGGAAGGGTCCAGGTCAGGTGAGCTGGCTCGTGGATTAGAGGATATTCCAGGAAGTTGTAAGTCAGTTATTGCAATTTAGAGGATGTAAGTCGTTTTGATAGCAGAAAGTGAAAACACATCAATTATTAACTTAGATGTGATTACCTTTTTGAAATGAATAATTTGGAGACTCTTTAGTTTCTCTTTGAGCACTTTGCAGGATGAAAGCTGTGTCAGAACACAAAAAAACTTCCTAAAGTGTGTCAGATCGCTCACTGCTATCAACCCATCCTATGGGTCAAATGGCTCTTATGGATGTGCACTAATAACTCAGGAATTCACCGCACCACTCTCCTACCACTGCACTTTGCTCTTCTCTCTCACCACTCCTATCGTTGTTACAGAAGCACTGAGCTGGATGGCTGGTGCTGTTGGGTCTTTGCAAAGGGCAGTTTGGGGCAGAGTCAGGCCTGGAAAAGCCGTGTCTGGCTCCTTACACTCTTCAGAATCATTTTCTCGCTCTCTTACTCTGACCCATGGCTTACATATTGCTTTTAGGAAGATTTTTTCGATGTTACAGACAAATCTTGAAGAAAAACTTTTCAGAAAAAATAATTATTTTGTTTTTCTTTGCTTTTATGAGAAAGAATCTGGAAGTTTCCTTAATTTTAAACTCATCCTGTTGCTGTATAAAAAAACATTTACCTCCTTCCTTATTAATAAGGACTCTATAGTGTGCATGAACATTAACCCTGATCTCTTCACACTGAGTGTGCATCTAAACTTCCCTTAAGGAGCTACACAGAGAACTAACTATGCATGTGTGAGTCCTGGGTACCCAAGACCAGCTTTTAACCAGAGTGCAGTAGTCAGGGAGGTGACCACAAGGGGGCAGCACACGTCAACTCGTGCAGACTCCAGGGCGCTTCATTTTAGCAAATCCTGGAATGGTTAGCATTAAGGCTGGAGCTTTTAATTCCTGGGTAGAGAGCAGGGGAAGCCACTGTAATTGTTAAATGAGAAACCAATTTAATCGTCAATTTAAAAAACAACAATGAGACAACCAGATAACAGAAGTAACTGTGGGCTAGAGATTGCCAAGACTGCTAAAATGACTCCTACATGCGTAGAACAGTGAAGACTCCCACTCACGCTTTATTCTTACAGCTATAGATGCACTGAAAGGGGAGGATTTGGGGCCCGCAGAGCACATTGACAGAAATCCTTTATCCATCCAGGGAGAAGGGTAATTTAGTCAGGCTTCACTAGTTAATGTAGAAAAGGTAAATTCTGGAGGATAATGACCAGACAGCTTTCACCTTTCTCTGCCTTTTCCTTCCTGCATGAGGGGAGTCCTGAGAGCTGGTAGAGAAGCATCCTTCTACCCTGGACACCAGGAGGGAGGCAGCGCTGTCATCCACCGCACTCATACTAGCAGGGCTGCGTCCGGCTTTCCGCGGTAGGAGCTGGAAAAGGTCCGCAGGTCATTACTGACATTCATTTAAGTATGGACAAGAGCAAAACCAGACTCCAGGTTTTATTAAATCAGTCAGCCCAGTGCCTCTCTCGCATGCTGCAGCCCCCATCCGACCTCAGCCTCACACTTCCATGCTGCGAGGAGATGCCAGACCCCTCCTGGTTGCAGACACACCTCCTGTGAGCTGAGTCCTCTCTGTCCTCGGGCACAGGCCTTCCGGGTCGCCTGGCTATGCCTCTGTTTCTAAGTGGATACTGTGAGTTGTAATGAAAAGTGTGAAATATAAAGATGGCCAGAAAAGCTGAGGACATTTTCATAGCTGTCTGTTGCTTCCTGGATTAATTTTCTGTTATTCATTGCGTTTTGACATCTGCGTATGTGATGAATATGAACAGCTGAATGAAGAGAAACATAAAGCAGGACAGAGGGCAGGGGTGAGAGTTCGGTGCCCTCTTCTGGTGCCCTAATCCAGACACCACTGTGTGTACAGTGGTCCTAAGTGGCACTGAGTAGGCTTTTAAAGCAACTTGGTAAGGCTTGGCTTCAAATCCAGTCTTTAAAGATGAGTTTACATTTGCATTTCTGACTTCTCTCCTTAGTATTTTTATCACAATCTCACATGCGGGCTTCTGACTTACTAGAAAATTGCATCTGTTATTTCTCCTGATTATAAAATGCTACATACACATCAAAAACATTAAATATGTAGAACAAAAAGTTAAAATCCGTAGTTCATTACCCTACATATTGCTAATGCTGTGTGAAAAGACTCAAAGGCTTGGGATCAAGTCCTGAGAAATAAAAGTCTAAAGATTTTCTGAGGGAGAGATGAGGTTTTTCTGGCAGACTGGCTCAAACGAGATGACTGACCATGCGTTGGAAAGGAGAAGAGTGTTTTCAAGTCACGAGCTAAGTCTGCAGAGCTGTAGAGATTCGTGCAACCAACTTTGCCTTCTACTGATGCAGTTGAAACCTTAGATTATCCCATGAGGATACGTGGGCATTACACCTGACACTGACACTGTCTTCATAGCCCACTGCACACTGTGCCTTTAAATAAGCCCCGACCTCAGCCCATGACAGATACAGTGGCTGTGGGGAGCAGTTGCTTTGATGAATTTCCTTTAATATGTGCATATATAGTCTCAGATTGAATGGTTACTATGCTAATATCAGCATATTAGTATTGGTTGGTTTATAAGAAGTTAAGGTTGGGCGAGACTATCAGCCATGACCCAGAGCAGGGAGACCTGACATGGGCCCACTTCTGCTTCCTGTTTTTGAGCAGCCACAGCAGAGCTCAGCAATTCTCCCCTCCCTGGCCACCACTAGGCTCAGTGCAGAGTGCTGAATTTGAAGAAGAAAGACATATTTCCTTCCAGCTGATAAGTGCAAACATGGCTCTCACTGGGTTGCTGAAGCTGGTCTTGGCCTCAACATGGCTGGGTACGAAGTTCTAGTGGGACTGGGCCTCCTCTGTGACTTGAGGGTGGGGGTACAGAAGTGCCCCACAGCAGATGCAGTAAAAAGCAATGCTGGTGCGCAAACGCAAGTTTGCCCCCCTCTGCATGTCATTGAGCTCTCTCCTTCTCTTTTCCTTCAGGATCCAGTATTGCGCAGAAGGTAACTCAAGCCCAGCCACCAGTGTCGGTGCAGGAGATGGAGGCTGTGATCCTGTCCTGCACCTATGACACCAGTGACTCAAGTTACAGTCTCTTCTGGTACAAGCAGCCCTGCAGTGGGGACATGGTCTTCCTCATCCGCCAAAACTCTTACGACCCACAGAATGCAACAGAAGGGCGCTACTCCGTGAATTTCCAGAAAGCAAGGAAATCCATCCACCTTGTCATCACAGCTGCACAGCTGGAGGACTCAGCGGTGTATTTCTGTGTGCTGAATGAGGGCACAGTGGAAGGGCTGTTGGAGGGAAGAGAACAAAAACCCCAAGATCTGCCTGAGGCAGCCACCTGCAGTAGGGACCAAGGTAGAAAGTCACCGCCTCCCCCAAGGAATAGCAGGACTGAGGCAGCAGCAGTGTGGAGGTGGAGGGAGACACAGAGCGAGCCCCTCCCTGGGCTCTGGCTAAGTCTAGAGTAATCAGTCATCACGGACTTGCACAACCAGGGTGCTGTCACTGGAAATTAGAAGCAGAATTTTTTTCTAGTTTTCTTAAAGCCACAGACTTTATTCTAGAAATGAGCAAGTACATGACATTAATAAACCAAAACATTGTGAATTCTAGAATGTTGAACTAAGTTATTTTTCACTTGCTTGACAACCAATTTTATCCGTTAATTGTAAATTATATTAGTGTTTTGCAATATATCTTTTTAAAATTAATTTTATTGAGAAACAAGTAACAATGAGACAGTTTCAAAAACAGTTTGATAAGGTAGTTACAATTATTAATAAATTGCATAGTGTTGCCTTCATATTAGTTGTACAAGATGAAGACATGATATCTTGTCCAAACACTATTAGTCCAAATCATTCTTCTCACTGAGTTAAAAGAAAGTAGTTGTATATCTATCCTGTTTTGTAGGTACAGATACAAAATTGTTCTTCATTTATATTCCCCTTTTTTGTTTACTTTTGTCAGAGATGGGTATCCCATTGGCATTTAAATATTGTAGGTGCTTGAACTCAGCAAAATAATCCAATATTGTCCAGTAGTCCAGTACAATAAGCGCTTGCCTGGCAAGCACAAGCACCTGAGTTCAGTCCTCAGTTCTGCAAATAAATAAATAAACGAATGAATAAATAAATAAAACATAACCGTGGGGGGTTATCTGTAGGACTGGCAATGTCGGAAGTTGTTGATTTCAGCTCAGCATATTAATATGGCTTTACTTTTTGTACTTCATTTTTATACTTTTCTGCTGTACCATTAGGACCAAGATAAAGTAAGACCTATCTAACAAGAAATGTAGCTTTTGTATCTGACAATGTCAGTCAAATCCCCTCAGGATTTAGCCTGAAACCCTGTATCTACAGTTTGTAGATCTTTTGTCAGTTCAGCCATGTGGATAAGTCACAACCATTGCTTGACCAATTTGCTCTCATGGGCAAGAGGCCTTGGAGAAGCTTCACAGGGAAACAACACACAGTTAGGTACTGAAGAACAGATGCTCAGTCATTGTTTAATTGTGCAATTATTAGTCAAATACTTTGTAAATGGTGTTTCTTAGGAATAAAGCATAAGGAATAAAATAGACAAATACAGACTCCAAAACAGCTTTGCTCATGAAACTTGACTCTTCATTGATCTTCAGGGTTCATTTTCTTTTAGGGGACTGTCCTATGGAGATTGTGACCTGGCAGAATCGAGTTCTTTCCCTTTTTGTGACTGACAGCTGTTATATGGTGTATTAGTTACTCTTCTCTCCTTGCTGGGACAAGTACCTGACACACAAAATGAGGGAAGGAAAGGTTTATTTAGCTCACAGTTACTGGAGGGTTCAAAACGCTGGAGGAGAGCCTGAGGCTCTCCAGTGTGGAGGATGACTCTTTCTGCCTATCTGAGAAAGCACAGGCTAACCCACTTGAAGGGTTTGAACCTCTAGGGCCCCGCCCCTTGGGCCCCGCCCTGGTTCTCTGGCCCCTCAAGGCACTCATTGCTCCTTCCGCCGCATCTGCCCTATAACTTACATGAGGCTTTTGGGGGGCAGCTAAACACAAACCATAACATATGACAGTTAAAAATCATACACTGCAAATGCTGTACATGCCATTAAAGGGCTGCAGACTGCATTTCTTAAGCTTATAATACACACATTTGATCATCTGTAATATCTATTTCAACACAAGGTTGTACAGATTGAATTAAATGAAATAACTTTAATCAAATGAGTAAATGGTGTTATTAGATTTTTTTATCTAACGATATTTCTGGACAATAGATGGAATGATGGAATGAGTTCAACTGAAGAAAAATAAAACGAATCTGAGGTGTGGCGTAAGGCTGATCCTTCCACCCCCTGGTAATAGATAGCTGCATCACTTCTGCAGCCGAGTTATGGCTGAGGTCAGCCCTCACGCAACACTGGCTTGATCCTGTTCAATTGCACTAGCTGTAATGGCTTTCTTGTTTAGTCTATTCATCTCCTATATTTTATGCACAGAACATGATGCTATTTTACTTTTGATGTAATTTAATGTAAATTCTAAGAAGAATAAGCTTTGTGGATCAGGACTTAGGTACACAGTGTTATAGGCACATTATAATGGGACCAACAACTAGATTCATACCTTGAAGCTGCTTCAGAGATATTTGAATTGGACAAGAAAGGAAAGCAAGGGAAAGAATGGGAAGAGAAGGGAAGGGAAGGGAAGAGAAAGGGAAAAGGGAAGAAAAAGAGCTTTCTAGAAGCATGACTTTAGTGCATGATGTGTGGACAATAACTATTATATAGGAAAAAGGAGAAGATCCCCCTAAGGCACAAACAGTACCCAGCTGTCCGGCTCATCCGTGCTCAGTCCTGATCTGGCCATTTCCCGGTTATTCTGCGGAGACCTGGGGTGGCAGTGTGACCTGAGCACAGCTACAGAATCCTGATTTCTGGTGTGTAGAGGAGACCCTCGGCTCCCCACAGTAGCAGCATTGTGGATGTGCACTTAGGGGAATGAGCTGCTGAGGACTGGAGTCTGCAGGGGGTCGAAAGATGGAGCAGCTTTTGGACATTTCATTCATGAAGTTTTCTTGGAAGCTGTCCGGTGGGTTGGTGGCTTTCTTTGGAGCAGTCAATGGAAGTGGTACATTTAGTAATCACTACAGGCCGAAAAGTTACAGAAAGATGTTTAGAGGTATAATCCTGTGGGTGGGGACTGTGGAAAGGGTGAATACTTGAAGAATAGCCAGCACCAATGTCTCTCCTCCACATGAGCTTGTTTGCTTGAGCAGGGGCAGCAGCCTGCTCTTGGTGGGGCAGAGCCCTTCATTCTCGAGTGTCCAGCAGATTTAATACCTGCCTCTCCTAACTGTGCTTCTCAGAGCAGAACGGTCCTCAACTTCCCCTGCTTCCCACAGTGTCCTGGGAAAGCACTGGTGACTCTGACCCTCACTCTTTCCAACCAGAAAGAGAAGATGCACACTACCTGTGAAAAGAGTTGGGGAGGAACTTGCTCTACAGGTTCAGCATCTGCTTCTGTGCTCAGGGACTCTGTCCCTGGCATCTGTGGTAATAGCGCCACCTACAGTTAGGCCCACCACACAGGCCTCGCTGTGAGGGGAGGAGGGAGAGAGAACACTTCTTTTGTGTCTAGAGGTGATTTTGTTCAGGGTAGCTGCGCTGAACAAGCACTTTTCATTCCTTCATCTTTCTTTCGTTGTCCTTAGTCCTAGTATTGTAGCCTCCCTCAAAATGGACAAGTTACAACTGCTGTGCACAAGTGCTTAGCTAAGAAGGAAAAGTCACTCTTAGAGGTGGAAGAATTGAACACACAACAGTCAGTGGCAGTGTGTTACACCACAAAGCACTGTGCCTGTCTTATAAACAAGGTCTATCTTAGGACTGTGTGTATAAGACAAGATACAGTGTGCACAGAATAAGTGTTCTCTTCATTCCAGACACCTAGGCAAGGCTTAGGAAGATTTTTTTCGTGACAAGGCTCAGAGGAACATTCAAGGAAACCACCAGTGGGTGCTGCTTTCTCATCTGTGGCTCACTTTGCAGGTGGCCGAGAAGTTTACAGGCTTTTAATCACAAGTTAGGCTACCACAACAGACTCTTGCCACCAACTGCGGTGTTTCTAGAAGATCCCGCTGGCACTGAGCCTTTAAGTTTTGTGCAATGCAAGCAGTGTGAGCTATTTCCTGCCAGCATGCTCCTGTCATCTGCTCAGCGCTTCTGATTCTCTTGATGCTCCGTAGGTCTCATTTTGTCTTTAGGATTCATGTTTTATTTCTCTGCAATTATAATAATCTTTGCATTTTTCTGAATATAAACAAATATATTATTGTTGTTGTTCTTGTTCTCATCTTGTCCCACCTCCTCCTCCTTCTCCTCCTCCTTTTCTCTTACTGAGAGAAACTGTGGATACTCGGTGACCCAGACAGAATGCCCAGTTGCTCTCACAGAGCGAGACCTTCTGACCCTGAACTGCACTTATCAGACAGTTTATATAAGATCTGTACTTACCTGGTACGTCCATACATGAGCCAAACTCCTCAGCTCCTCCTGTGGAATGCAAAAGAAAACCAGCACTCCAAGAGCCAAGGATTTTAGGCCTCCTTTGTTAAGAGCCACAGCTCCTTCCACCTGAAGAAACCCTTATTCCAGCTATCAGACTCTGCCATGTTCTACTGTGCCCTGGGGACGCCATGACAAGAGCTGCAGGAGGAGCTGAGCTCAAACCCAGAGGGTGCTGGAGGCAGAGGGGAGCAACCCTGCCCAGAGAGAGATTCATCCTACTCTACTAAGCAGTGCTCTGTGGGTTCCACAGCAACCTAAGCCATTCTCAGGCTGAGATTCTAGAAAACATGCAGGTCCTGGGTTACAATAGCATGAACGACAGATTGATGGGATCCCAGGGTTCGATCTCCAGAAGTCCCAGTGTGCAACCAGGAAGGCTTCTCTCTCCTTCATACTTGAAAATCTCTCACAGCAAAATTTCTAGGAAACCCATGGCACAGGATTAATTTCTGCCAAGTTGACTTCCGTGTTTTGTATGTGAAATATCCACAGGATATTTTTCATGCAAACATTCATGAAACATTAAAGGGACCCAAAATCAGTTTTAATTATTCTACTTTAGTCTCTACAGCTAAGTTCAACTCTGTCTTTCAGTAGTCTCTGCCTGAAAATGTTCAACCCAACTTCTCACCAACCTTTAGCTTGACGAAGCTTCTCAGGAGACTGGGCTATCTGTGGGCAGACCCTCAGCACAAGACAGAACAGTGCCCTCCCAGGTCCTCACTGCTCCAGTGAAAGAGCACTCAGGAAAGCCTGCGGTGCAAAACCCTCCCTCTTCATGTCCAGGTTCCTCTGTTATCACCCTGACTTTGAAGTGACAAGCGCCTGGGCTCCAGCTTCAGGTTTTGAGAAAATCCACCTAAAATAGAACAAAGAAGACCAGGGATTTTTAACATCTCTTCTCTCTTAATTAAATGTTGGTTTAGAATAACATATTCAATCGTCTTAGACATTTCTCTGTAAGACAAGAAATTTCTGAATTAAGAGGAGAATGCCTCTCATAAGATACACTCATTTTTGTCTGTATTTACATAAAAGCAAGAATAGTACATACTGTCTTTGCTTCTGACCAGGGAGTAAAATGGGAAATTTTTTTTTTTTTTTTTGTCTTTTTGAGACAGGGTCTCACTATGCTGTTCAGGCTGGCCTCGAGCTCACTTTGTAGCTCAGGCTGGTCTCGAAATTTAACCATGTTTCTAAACTCCAAAATTAACTGTAAGGGCCACACACAGAAAATCAAAGATTTCTCAACAGAACACTGATCAAACTCCAAATGCTAGTAAACACTAGAGATTTTTCTTTTATTCCTTTCATTAGCTTTATAAATTCAGTTGCACTGTGGGTTGAGAATTTCACTGACATGGGAGCAAAGAAAGCAGAGACCACTGATGGCCCTCTGTTGGTCATTGCATTTATCCTTTTGCCCAAATCCGTGCTTCCTTCCTCTGGCTCCCACTCCACAGTGTAGCAGTTTAAACCTTGTGAAGTGAGTTAGCCAGCTTCTGCCTGTTGGCGTCTTACATGATATAAACTGTTACATGTTGGCAGGAGATTTTTCGGTGACGGAGAGAGAGAGAGAGAGAGAGAGAGAGAGAGCCTGAGTTCTTTGCTCCTCGCCTGATGAAATGCGATGGTGTAGACTACATCCCTCTGTCGCTACAGATCTAGGGAGAAATCTCTCTTCCACAGCAGCCACTTTCCCTGAGTCTGTCCTTTTGCCTTTCTCATAAAGAGTGAGGGTCCTCAGGACCCTCCAGCATCAGCAGGCAGTGCAGGACACCTCTGCATCCTTTGCTGGCTCCTGACCCCACTCCCACCATGCTGGCTATGGCCTTCTTTGGATTCTCTTCATTTTCCTGGCTGAGCGTGCACTCCGTTTTCTTATCTGCACCTGAATGGTACAGGGGAGAGTAGCTGCTTGCTCCTGGTCGCCTGTGGGCCTTTCAGCAGTCTCTGCTGGTGTCCTCAACCCCAGCGACTTCTACCTTAACAACATAGAGAATTCTTAATTGGATGTGGTCCATTTTTATGCTTCAATGCTCTTAATCTCCTCACACCCTGCCACAGCGAGTTCTCTGTGACACAAGATTCCTAGTGCTGTGCTGGTGTATGGGCCTTGCTGGTTCTGTGTTTACTTCGCACACCTTCATGGGCTGGCCAGTTCCTAAGGGATGTGGCTCTGGATGAGAATGCCTCAATGTTATTAACTTCTTCTGAAACTGGCAACTTCTCTCTATTTTTCTGTAGCGAGTACAGAAAACAGATTTTTAAAAGTTAATATTTTTATGTTTTCCAACATGTGTAGGTATACATTTACTGTATTTACATATAGTGTATATATAGTATATGTTATATCATATTATAGAATGTCACAATACATTAGCATATATTATAGCATGTGTGAAAACTGTATACGCTCATATGTTCTCATCATGGAATATTATTCATTGTATAAAGTGGAATATAAAGATAGAGGTATAATTTGAATTATAAAAATTGTCAGATTCAATTCAGTAATAAACAATTAAATAATAACAAATTATATCATAAGAAACTATTATCCTCATGTATAATACAAACAATTTAAAAAATTCTGTAGACAGACATCTTGATATCTCTGAAAATAGAACATATGTGAGATTACTGACTCCCTGCCAAGAGTCTTGTGTAATGAAAATATCCAAATGTTGTGAACTGTACTACATGTCCTACCTACTCACTCTGGAGTGTGACTCTATCTTGCGGTGAGCCCATCTTCAGCTGCCCAGTGGGCGCACGCTGAGGTGCTGAGGCTCTGTGTCACCCTGTCGCATGAGTTCATCCTCCATCAAGGCTAAACAGTGCTTTCTGAGAGTGGCAGAGTTTTCTTATCAGGTTGGAATGTGAAGAGAATACTCAAATCCCCAAGGGCCCTCTTTACTTTCTATCTTTGTGTGTGTGTATGTGTGTCTGTGTGTGTGTGTGTTAAATTGTGCCCTGTGAACCCCTGTTTGTCAACATTACTAGTGCTGCAGCCTAGTAACCAGCCCCGCTCCCTAAGAAAGCCTGAATAAACACATTAACTCACCACACTGGACTTGCCCAAGCTGTCCTGTGGATACCGGGCTTTTTCTATGATCAGAGACAGATATTTATTTTATGTCTTTCCAGAATATTCATACAACACCAATTAGCATTCTCAGAAAAAATGAAGTAGATAAATCAGTGGATTAGTTCATATGGTTTTGGAGAAGTCACACAATTTTCCATCTAGAAATCCAACTGGAAACCCAATGAAATTGATTGGGTAGGTGGTTTCCAAAGACCAAGACCAGTGAGGGACAATGTCCAAGGGCAGTGGGAGGTAGATGTCCTGGCTCAGGCAGGGAGCATGGAGCCCTCTTTCCCCTATCTTCAGTTCTGCTCAGTCGTGCAGGGATTACATGATGCCCACCCACACTGGGAAAGGTGCATCTCCTTTACTGAGCTCATGGCTTCCTGTGCTAATCTCTTCCAGATACATTGTGACACCCAGCAGTAATGGTTTACTAGCTATCTGGGCATTTCTTAGCCTAGACAACTTGACACGTAAAGCTAACCAGAATAGTTTCCTCTCTGTAAAAATTCAAACATCAACAAGAAAACGTCATTAGTTTACTACCCATAGTTTTTCATCTAATATGAAAAATATGAAATATAGTATGGAATAATAAAAGCAAAACATTGCTGATTAAATTTTTAGGCACGAGTATATACTGAGCACATGTCCCAGTGCCCAACTGCTTCAGTTCTGCTCTGTGGTAAGCCCTACTATCGTGTAGAAAGACAACTGAGAATTAGAAAATTGTGTGTGGTTCAGTAAAGTTGTCTTCATGGTTGTAAGGTGAAATAGCAAGACTTTGAGAAAAATCTTCAAAGTAGAGAGAAAATCCTTTATGACATCTTGGAGTTTTACAAAGTGTAGGTCATGCATTCTGTGAAGGCTGGGGCAAGGCTGGAGTTTGTCCACTAAAGCAGCGAGTATGATCCTAGAAAGCAAACAGACTCCTTCATAACAGCACAGCTGTCAGCCAGTGAGAAGGAGGTGGTCCTTCATCTAGACAGAGACTGCTCTGTTGGAAGGTGTTTAATAATTCTTCAGAATTATTCCAGGGCTTCCCTAACTAGATCTACTGACCAGACTTTCTCCAAGGCCATATCTTCTTATAGAGCCAATTATTGTAACATTTACTACAAAATGTCATCATTCTATAAGTCTTTATTTTGTATATTCCAATAAAGGAAAATTAGTAAGTTTATAGTATATAGCATTTGCATCCAAAGTGATTTGTATTTTTGTAAGGATTTTAACCTAAATTAGTTCACAGATTAATAAAAACACCTATAGCTGAAATACACACCCGATGTCAACATCTTTTCTTTGTCCATTCCTCTATTAATGGGCAGAGAGGCCGCTCCAAAGATGCAGTGGTTGTGAATTGTGCTGCTCTGAAGACAGGCATGCATGTGTCACTGCAATGCGAGGTCTCTAACTCTACAGCAGAGTGCTAATGCGGCACAGAGGAGGGTGCACTTGAGTAGCTGGAGGAAAACGGGTGCATTTGAGGCCAGAATGTTAAGTGAAATAAATCACACATGAGCTTTAATATTGAATACCTTCTTTTAGATGAAAAACCCAAAATATAAATAAAGAAAAAAATAAAAGGTAGGTAATAGGAAGTACGGAGGTAGCTGTTTATTTTCCAAATGGGGTGTGGATCCAGAAATGGAGGAAGAACAAAGGAAGGAGTGGAAAAATATGAAAATAGAACAGAGATATGTTATACACATGTATCAATTCCTCACAAATACTATAATTATCATACAATGCAAACATGTGCTAATAACACACACACACACACACACACACACACACACACACACACACACACACACACACACACAGAGCAGTTTCCTAACTTTAAGTTTGAGGACATTCTTTGTGTAATGCTCTCCCAGGCTTTACTTACTGCTCTTGAGCCATTCTTCTTTGGGGAAGCTTCTGCCTTCCTCCTCCCAACGCAGGACTGTCAGAAGATGGCCCTCTGCTAACAGAATGAGAAGCTTTCTCTCCTTCCCCCTCCAGACTCCACCCAGCTTCACAGAAGATCTGGGTGGGGAGGCGCTGTCCCACACAGAGGCTGTGGAGGGCTCAGTCTGGGCCCAGCAGGAGCTGATTGGCTGTGGTACACGCGCAGCTCCAGAACCAAGCCCTGACCCTTCTCTCCAGAGGTGAAATCACCCATCTGCCCCAATCAGGCAAAGCACCATGAAGAAGCTCCTGGGATCTCTGCTCTGGCTTTTGTGCACCCAGGTGTTCTGTAAGTTGGGCTGTCCCCAAATTCAATAAAAGTGAAAGTGTTCTGCAGTTGCAGCCTCTGAAGAGAAGAGGGAGATGAGCTGGAAAGTCCTGTAGATGTTCCTCCCTCTTAGGATCCATGGGGACATTCCCAGGGCTGTGTAGTGTTGCAGGGACGTCACCTGTGATGTTCTCCATTCCTCCTCAGGTGTGAGAGGGCAGCAGGTGCAGCAGAGCCCTCCAGCCCGGATCCTCCAGGAGGGAGCCCATACTTCTCTATGGTGCAATTTTTCTACAACTGCTCAAAATGTTCAGTGGTTTCGCCAGGACCCTGGAGGACACCTCATCAGCCTGTTCTACATTCCTTCAGGGACAAAGCAGAGTGGAAGACTGCAGGCCATGACAGTCACTAAAGAACGCTACAGCTCATTGTCCATCTCCTCCTCGCAGCCCACAGACTCAGCCACTTACTTCTGTGCCATAGCCCACAGTGCTCCCCAGGCACCTGCAGCTGGTGCACAAACTCTCAGCCCAGCTCCACCCTCACCAGCCCCAGGTGCATCACAGGGTGGCAGCAACAACCTCTCCACGGCTCAGTATTTCTAACCTACATTGGCAGAATGTGATGCACACATGCTTTTGGGTCCCAGAGTTTTTGGAGTATGGCTCTTCTCTTTCTATCTCAAACTATAAATTCCATATTGCAGAAATACAATTCAGAAGAGCAGAGTTGTTGGTAAGAGGACTGAATTACACTGTACCATGCATCCTCCTTCTTTGGCAGATGGCCTAGAGCACAGCAGGGAAATCAACATATAACTTTTCATTGCACAAAAGATGAAATTGTCTCTGCAGCCTCTACCACAGCAACTCTGCTATCAAGGATTAAAGGGAGCTAACATTGCATTCGTCTAGGATGGGTCCTTCGTCCAAAGCCAACTATCCTTTTACCAGACACACAAATGAGAGCAGGTGGAGATGGAGCTGGAGATGGGAGAGAGAGAGAGGCAGTCACAGCCGAGGCTGCCCAGACTCACCAGAAGCCTGAAGCAACAGGAGGGTGCTCTGCTAGAGCAGGCAGAAGCCCGTGGGCTGCCAACTCTGGGTTTCAGACTCCTGGCCTCCAGAAGGAAGGAAAATAAGTTTGATGATTATTTAAGTTAGCACTTAAAGAAAGGACAATGCTTGGAATGCAGTATAGTTTCCAGGGTAAATAGTTAAATATTCATGGAATGGAACATTGTAAGCAGAGTTGGGATATTATGAGTGCAAATCCTTTTAGGTTCTACATTCAAATATACATTTTAATACCATTCAGCTAATGTTTTTGAATAGCTGCAGTTTATTGGATGGTGCATTAATTGATGAGGACATATTTTTATGAAAACTAGATAAAAATTCAGTCCTACAAATGTTGTGTCCTAGAGCAGTGCTGTCTTCCAACAGAACTTTCTGAGATGGTGAAAATGATCTACATCTGCATAACCCAGCAGACACTAACCATGTGTTGAAATTAAGAGTGTGAAATATGGCCAGTATTAATGGGAAACTAAATTTTAATCTAAAGGTAGTAATTCTTATGTGACTAGGAACTGCAATGAAGGACAGTGCATTTTTGAGGACAAAAAGAAACAGGAAGTCTAATTTTTGCCTGCCAATAGTTCACTCCTATGCTGGAATTTCTGGAACAACCTGGGAGTCTGGAACTCATGTGACTCCTATAGTCACAAGATCAACACTGGCACAATGAGCGGTATCCTTGCTCCTCCTTCTTACAAAAGAGCTGCTGACTACGACTCCTTCTCAGTGGGTTTGCCCAGGAAAGCTGATCCAGCTTCAAAATGTCATAGCACTCCGTCCTGAGCAGTGTGTGTGTGTGTGTGTGCGTGTGCGCGCGTGGGGAAACAGAAGAGAAATCCCAGGGTAATCTTCAATCTGAGACGGACTTTACCCGTGAACTTCAGGAGACTCTGTGCTTGCAGACCCTGTCCCCAGGGACCATTCTTGTAAGTTACTGATTTGATACCAGCTTCCCTGAAGTTGCTTTCAAATTTAGGAGATGAGTATGTGCAGCAGCATTTGGAAAGCATTCACTGACACTAATATCGATCAGGAAGGAATAGTTTGCCTTGGAAAATAGATTCTGGTATTTAAAATGAGGGCATCAGGAGGAATCAGAAAGTCGTATATGGCTGTCTCTGTATCTCGGATCAAGCTGTGCATGTGCACGTGCCCATGGGCTGGGCTGGGTAGCTCACTAAATGTGAAAGGCTCACGAGTTGTTGTTAGACAAGTTACTGCGGACAGAAATTGAGATACATGGGTTCTGCTTTGTCATCCCGATTTTCCTTGGAAATGATTTAGTTTACAGTTGTCATTGATGTTCCTATTCTTTTACTTGTACATGACCCAGTGCTGAGAGGCACATTAATACAATTACAAGAGAATTGTTACCTACCAGATATGATATGCTGTATGAATTATTTCTTAAAACAAAACACCGTGGCAGAATAGTTTCCTATTCTATATGATGGGCTACATTATGTGCTGGAAACTGGTAACTGAGCATAACTTAATTTAGGGAAAGGCAACAGGCTATCACAGAAACTTGACCAGACTTCTCACAGCACTTATAAACTTGTATTGCAGCTTTCTGTTAATTATCTGAGTCTGTCTCCTATGGTTTCAGGGTGTACACCACTGAATAAGAGGGGAGCATAGGTATATGGAAAGAGAAAAATTGGCATGAAAAAATGAGAAAGACCAAGACCACTGCAGCTCAGGGACTAGGGATCCATTATATTTTCTGTGGTGTCTTTCATTGTCTTCCCCACAGAGATGAAGGGACAACAGGTAATGCGAATTCATCTACTCCGGCACGTCTGGAAAGGAGAGAACATCACCACATACTGCAGCTCCTCAGGCTTTGGGACACGTTACAGTGGCACAAGTAGCCTGGAGGACGTCAAGTCCTCTTGATGGGGTTAGTGAAGGCTGGGGAAGTGACGAAACAGGACGGGCTGACGACTCGATTTAGAGAAGGACGATGGGATGGCTCCATGACACATCGCAGCAGACCAGAAGGGGGGGGGCGTGGAAGCCTATTTCTGCACAGCCTCACCAGGGTCCCCAGCACCCGCTGCCTGCACCCAAACCTTGCTGGAGAATCCAGAAAGAGCTTCTCATCTCTGCTCCAGGAGCAGAGGCTACAGAAAACACATGTCACACTGTCTGCAAAGACACAATGTACCTCTTCCCCGTGCCATAGAATGTGTGTAGAAATGTACTTGAGCCATGATCATCTATGTTCTAATTCTTGTTTTGCTTCTACACTTATGACCCAGGGCATTCCAATTATCCATGAAGAGTCAGTGGATTTTGTAAAATTAAAGTATAAATTTTCAAATAAAGTGTCTGAGAGCGTCTTTCAATGTTGCCACACATTCCCGAGCAGCTCCTTTAAGATTTCAACAACAGAGGAAAGGATGTTGAAAGGGTTCTCCTGAAAGAAATCAGAAAAATAATAAGTAAATAAAAGATTGAATACATAAATATGTTTAACCTGATTTACACATTATACAGTGTATGAATGCATCAAGTGTGACTCGGAGCCTCACTGAGATATGTTACTTCTGTGTATGTATAGCTTATTTTTCCAGAAACGATGATTATAGCTCACCTGGGCTCAGCTCCTCCTTGGAGGTGGGTTTCTCACTCTCCACCCCTTCCCTATGGCTCCACTTGCGGTTTCTTCTGGCCTCTCTCTCATGGAATGTGCTTGTCTTACAAAGCATGTCAGACCACCAAAACTATGAAAGTGGTACTGTGAGGGTATTTTAAATTTTAAGCAAATAATTGTTTCAAGCAAATTTTGTTTCATTTCATTACAGTGAGCCATGGAGTTAGAGTACAATAAATGTGGGACAGGACTATGTAAAGGTGTGAATATTACTGGGGGCACTTTGGACATTTATTTTTAAAATACTTTATTTAAATATTCATTTGCCATAGGGTCTGTCTGCATGGCTCTGAATCCTAATGATCCTCCTGTCTCAGCCTTCCAAACCTTGGGATAATAGGTATGTGCCACCATGCCAGGTTTCAGTGGCTAGCATGGCACTCCCGGGGTTTAAGGCCCTTCATGGTGTATAATCTCCTGATGATTTCCTGTATTCTATTTGCTAGAATTTTATTGAGGATTTTTGCATCTATGTTCATGAGGGAGAATGGCCTGTAGTTTTCCTTTTTAGTTGTCTTTCCCTATTTTTGGAATCGGTATAATATTTGACTCTAAGAATGATTTTGGAAGGAGTGCTTACTTTTCAGTTCCATTGAAGAGTTTGAGGAATGTAGGGATTATATGTTCTTTAAATTTCTTGTAGAATTCAGCTGTGAGGCCATCAGGACCTAGAATTTTTTTTGTCGGCAGGCTTTTTAGTACATTTCATATTTTACTGACTGTTATTTAGTTAGTGAGACTTGTTATATCTTCTTGGTTCAGTTTTGTTAACTTGTACCTTTTGAGGAATCTGTCCATTTCTTCTGTGTCTTCTATTCTGTGAGCATAAAGATTCATGAAGTAGTTATTGACAGTCTTCTAAATTTCCACTGGGTCTGTGGTGATTACATTCCTCATTGCTTGTATTTGAATTTTTCTTTCCTCTTTTTGATGAGGTTAGCTAGAGGCTTATCAATTTTATTTTGTCTTTCATAGAACCACCTTTTTGATTCATTGATTCTTTGAACTGTTTTCTTCATCTCAATTGAATTAATTTCTGCTCTAATCTTTATGATTTCTTCCCATCTTTGAGCTCTGAGTTTGGTTTGGTCTTCCTTTGCTAGATGTTGGAAGAGCAGTATTAAGGTGTTTATTTATTCCCATTCTGTTTTCCTAATGTGTGAGTTCATAGCACTTCTCAGATTTTCCTTCTGAGAACTGCCTTCATCGCATCCCATAAATTCCCCTAAGTTGTGGTTGAATTTTCATTGAATTGTAGATATTTTTGAATTTCTTGTTTAATTTCTTCTGTGACCCATTGATTGCTGAGTAGTGTGTTGTTTAATTTCCATGTATTTAGCAAGTTTTTCTGGTTTCCTTTGTCATTTATTTCCAGTTTCATTGCACTGTGGTCAGATAATATGCATGGGATAATTTCTGTTTTCTTGCATATACTTAAGCATGACATATGGACTAGTATATGGTCTGTTTTGGAAAATGATTGTTGTCTTGGATTGTGGTCAGATCACATTGTGGTCCCTCTCTAGAACATCTTTTCAGTATGTATGTAGGGTTGGCTTTGTCATCATGTGAGGTGAACGTGATAACCAGTACACTACGGAAACCCGCTAAGGCTTTGTTATCATGAAATTCTTTAGTTGTTTTTTGTCATGGAATAGTCAAGATCCCAGAAATCCAACGCAAGAATAATATACTGAAAGTCACTAGAGAAAAGAAGCAGATCACATTCAAAGGAAAACCCATCAGAATTATGGTCGACTTCTCTTCACAAACCATGAAGATAAGAAGAACTGAACCAGAGCTTGGAACAAATGGATTTGGTGGACATATACAGAATGTTCCACTGAACTACAGCTGAATATGCACTTTTTTTTTAGGAGCACATGGGTCATTGTGGTCCCTCTCTAGAACACATGGGTAATTGTTGTCCCTCTCTAGAACATCTTTCAGTATGTGTGTAGGGTTGGCTTTGTCATTATGAAATTCTTTAGTTGTTTTTTGTCAAACTTGAAAGAGAGTTTTGCAGGGTAGAGTAGTCTGTGCTGGAATTTGCTTTCGTAGAGGATTTGAAGTATTCTGCTCCAAGCTCTTCTTATCTTCATGGTTTGTGAAGAGAAGTTGGCCATAATTCTGATGGGTTTTCCTTTGAATGTGATCTGCTTCTTTTCTCTAGCGGCTTTCAGTATATTATTCTTATGTTGGATTTCTGGGATCTTGACTATTATATGTCTCGGTATGTTTTTACTTGGGTTGAAGTTATTTGGCATTCAGTATGCTTTGGTTACCTGAATGTCAGAGTGTTTCCTAATATTTGGAATTTTTTCCACTATTAATTCTGCCCATATTCTTTTTATGTCATTTGTATTGACTCCTTCTTTCTCATTGATGCCAATTAATCTCACATTGTTTGTCTTGGCAACATCTTGCAGGTGATGGATTATTTTTTCCTGCATCCTTGTTGATTGTAAGAGATCCTTTGTCATCTTTTCACTAGCTGCACCAGTGTCTTCAACATCTGAAACTCTGTCTTCACTTTCACTCAGACAGTTTTGTAGACTCATGATTGAGATTTTAAGTTCTTCTATGTCCCTTTTACTCTGCTTCATGAAATCTATTTCTTTCCTGTATTGTGCATTCAAGGAATCTGGTATATTTTGAATCTCCTCTATTTTTTTTTAATCCATATCTTCTTTAGAGGTAGCTATTAATTCTCTTAGTGCAGAGTTTTTTCCAAATTGGGTTTCCTCCATATATGTTCATATTTGATTCTGTACTTCAGATGTTATGATTTCAGAGATTTTTTTTTTTTATTTCAGCTCTGAGTTCCTCATGATCTTTCTGCTGTTGTTTCTTTGCTTGCGACACTGTTATTTCATACATTTCAGTTGATCTAGTGTTCTCTTCACTTGTTCTGTTTGGCCATTGGGTTTCCCCCATATGTTTCTGGATTTGATTCATTACTTCAGATGCTATGTATTCAGAAAATTCTTCCTGTATGCTAGGTGTTAATTCTGCTCTGAGTTCCTCTATAACTTTCTGCTGGTTTTTTTATTTTATTTTATTTGCTTCCAATACTGTTAATTCATTCATTTCAATTGAGCTAATGCCCTCTGCACTTGTCATGCATGAGCTCGAGGCTCAAGATCGCATTTTGCTCCTTGTCTTTGTCATTTTGTATAGCACTGACCTCTGACCTTTGGTGTAGAGCTTTGATACAGTTATAGCCTTGGCATGTAATGAGATTCAGGTGCAGATCTATTAAGTTTGAGTTTATCCAGTTATGCCTGTCCTGGATCTATCTGTTGTGTTCAGCTCCTTTTTTGTTGTAGTCCTTCTGGCACAACAGTGAGCCTGTGTTGCCTCTCTGTTGTGCGCATGGCCCAGGGATCACCAGAGAGCACCAAAGCTCTCCCACACACTCACCAGGCCAGGCTGCATTGGGTCAGGCTGAGAGAGTCTCAGAAGTTCTCACTTATAGGGTAGGTTTGGGGATTGGGACTCTGGTGAGGTGCAGGGGTGCTGGGGGTGCAGTGGAGAGTCTCACTCACTCGGGTGCCTGAGTTTTGCTCTGGAGCTTTCTTGCCTGCAGCGTTTGAGGCTGTTTTACCCTCTTCTGAGACATGTTTATTTTCACAGCTGAGGAAGCACACACGATATTTGCCTTCCTGTGTCTGGCCATTTCACCCAGCGTGCCTCCTCCAGGTTCATCTACATTTTTGCAGGAGACAGAACTTCATGTTTTTCATGTCTTGTCGATGACCTATTGTGTATGTGACCCCCAGTTGATGTATTCATTTATTTGCAGGCGGGTGCTTTGGTTGATGTTAGTACTTGCCATTGTCAAGAGTGCTGCAATAAACCAGGTGAAGACTGTGTGTGGTGGTGCATGCCTGCAATCCCAGCACTTGGGAGGCTGTAAACAGGCAGATTACTACTAGTAGTGAGACCCTGAGCACCTTGTAGGCCCTTCCCTAAGATATAAATAAACAAACAAACAAACAAACAAACAAACCAGGCGAGTGCAGGCATCTCTTAGATATAAGAAATTCTTTCCTGCTATATGAATATCTAGAGACAAAGCTGAAGAAAACCATTGGATTTGTCTTGCTGCAGCATTAGCCACCTGCACACTGGCCCTCTGAAAATGTATCATTTTGTTTTCCTTTTCCTTGCGTCTTTCCCCATTCTCAGTTTTTCCTACTTTTTATATAAGGTAAATCACAAGCATTGCAGATAGAGACACACTCTAAATAGCTTCATATGCAAATCTAGTAGAACTAAAAATGCTCTTAATAGCTATGAAAGAAACTATTTCACTTGTCAACATATCTGCCAGAAATAATGAAAAAGCTTCAGTGTAATTATGATTTAGTTTAGACTTTCTATCAAATTTAAGCAGAGCCTAGTCTAATATATTTATGGTTCTCTTAATGAAGTATTTACTTCATTCTTTATTCTTCTAAAAAGTCAGTTTCTCACTTTCTTATTAAACTTATATGATGGAATTTAGTTCTGTGATTCTGGCATTTCTGCACAGAAGCAATGCTCTGATCCGCCCTCAGCTGGACTCTACAGTTGGAGGTTATTGGCTTTCTTCTCCCAATCCCTCTGCCATGTGAGACGGCAAATGAGGAGTCAGCAGCATGGTCACTAAAAACAATTTTATGAGGATCAAAATGAGAAAAGAAAGGGTGTTTGCTTTTATTTTTCAGATCAGAGAAGATAGGCAAGAGGGACAGGCACAAGTTCCCAAAAGAGGAATCACAGAGCCAGAGTGAGACATTGGGTTTTTATAAATATTTGAATATACAAGAAAATATTGCATACCCAGATATCTCAAGCCATGTTTATCTAGCTCATCTAGTTCCTGTTAATGTTCTAGGAACAATGGAATTGTATCTAAGATCATATATTAATGCTGAAAATGAAGACTACTTACTACAGTGTCACGAGGGCCCTTTTAGATCCAGATAAGGATGTCTATGCAAATTAACTCCTTAAGAGAAGATGGTGAAGGCTCATTGGGAGGAGTGAAAGGGATGGTTGTGATGTGCATATAAAGTGTGTTTGGAAAATATTTGGACCCATGGAGCTCAGTGCTCACCAGAGCACTCATCATTTGTGAGACTCATAATTTAGTGTGCTGTCAGAAGGCAGGGCTTGGCTGATGGAGGCTCACTGTGAATATGATAAAAAGATGCATTCTCATTCCCAGCTTTTCCCTTCCCTTTCTGGGTCTTGGCTGCCAGAGGGTTGGCAGTGATTTCCCATCATACCATTCTTTCTAGAAGCAAACCAACCATTGGGCATAATCCCTGAAAACATGCAAGCCAACATAAAATTGTTATTTAAGCTGTGTGTGTCAGATATTTTGTCCCAACAATGGAAAATCTGGCTAATACAGAGGCCTATAATGAGGGCTGGGGTCACTGCTGTGACTATACGTGAATGAGTGATTCAGAACTTTTAGAAATTGCAGGAGAATTTTGGAAAACTTTGGAGATGCAGTCCAGAGAAGCCCTAGAATGCTATAATTAGAAGTGGATTGGCAGTTGTGCTTATAGCTGAGAAGGCCATAGTGCTAATAGGATATAGACATTAAAGGCCAGGTGCAGAACTTTCATCTGGGAACAAGGAGAGCTCCATTGGCAGCCAGATAGAGCTAGCATGTTGTACATTCTGGCAGCAGCTAATCTTCATTTTGCTAATGTGCAGAGACTTGCAAGAGACTGAAGTTTGAGGCAGTGGATTACTTAGCTTGGTGAAGGGAAGTTCAAGACAGTTCACTACTCAGGCTATTAGCTGTGTATTGCTAATTTCTTTTATCAGATCTTTAATAAAAATTAAGAGAAAAGGGAATAAAATTAAGAATAAATGATTTTGAAAATTTTGCAGTTTCTCCAGAAAGTGACTGAAAAGTTGGGGACCAGGAAAGCATGGTTACTGAAAATAATAGCATTAAGGGAAGACAAATGCTTTGCCCTGGGACAGTATGAAAGATGAACTGAAGGCATCAGAGCAGTGAGCCAGGTGCAAGCTGCACGGGCTCCAGAGTCTAAAGAGGTGAACAGCCCTGAAGGACTTTGTTTGAGAAGAAGGCTCCAGAGAGCCCAGTGTGTTCAGGACTGCCTAGAGAAGGAGTTCCTAGAATTCAAACATCTGGGCAAACAGACGGCATTGTAGCTCTAAGCCAGGCTTCTAGTCAGACTGGCAGCAGATCCTGGGATCATCCATACAGCGCTGTTTTTTTCAAACATTCTTAATGCAAGAGTTGTAATGCTATGGAGGATTACATACAGATTTCAGGAGGAGGCCTACTGTCCCTGATGTGGCCATGCATGAGAGTGAACTGAGAGTACAACGGAGACCACAGAAAGTTAGGCACCAAATATGTGACACTTCTGCAGAGGAAGACTGTAGGGGATGAATGGAACCCCAGTAGATAGGCCACGTGGCTTCTGACTGCTTAGCAAGGCCATATGAGTGAAGCCCCCAACTACTTTGGAGATTATATCTTGCTAATAGAAACTGCTAATGAAAACATGGTAATAAGGATTAATATGAAATAGTATTAAAATTTAAGTTGGAGGACATCTGAACTATTTACAAGGTTGGATGATGGAAGGCTTAGTGGCTGGCATTCAGTACATTATTTGGAAAATGAGTACGTTGGCCTTCAGCTGACACCATATGCAGGTAGCAGCTTAGGGAGAAGATAGATGTTAACCAAAGGAGAAGAGATAAATCTGTTAAAGGAAATATAATTCTCCATTACTTTTCATGAGATAATTGTTTCTTAAATAGGATATAAAAAGTCTTAAATATAAAAATTGAACCATACTAAAATTGGCACAAAACTTGAGTTATAGAATTCAAAAGCTACCTGGTGAGTCCTAGAAGTTATTTGAAGCATATGCCATTGACAGAGGGCCTGTTTTGATTTTTTTTTTTTTAAAGGAGCCTTCCTTCAAACCAGTAGGAAAACAAATAAATTATTGGGAAGGGCAAAGGACTTGAACAGGCTCTTCCCAAGAGAAGAGGCACGGCTGGCTGAATAAATATACCACCTCTGTGAAATAGAGAGAGTGAGGCTATACTCCTGGAAGTCAGAAGAATGCTGCCCTCGGTACAGGGCGCCGGGAAGAGCTCAGGCAGGGGGCGCTGCAGCGCAGCAAGTGATCTGGGTGCTGGTATAAGGACGCTCTCACTCTGACGTCTGAGCAAGCTGCACACGTATGTTTACATCAATAGATGTATTTTATACTGAAGTAAAAGCTTTAAAATGATGCAGTGAAAAAATGATGCAATGGCTTGCTGTTAATTGAAAAGTAATCTGTGAGCTGACAGCAAATTTTCAGTTGTTTTCCTTTCTTGTTTTGGAGCCATTTAAGAAAGAATTCATCTCTTAGAAAAAGTTAGGACTGGGATTAAACATTGGTCCCCTACTAACGAACCATGAATGAGAAATATGGTAACCTCTGTTTTTTAAATATCTGAAATACACATAAAGGATGTGACCCTTGTTATATGATACAAAAGATGTAAATGGTGGGCATTTCAGATTATTAGGAAAGCTAAAAATATATTGAACAGAAAAAGATAAGAATTGCTCACAATATTTGCATTTTATAATTCAGGGTAGGTTACATGATGAAAGAAATTTATAGAAATCTAATGAATATGCATATTTTATTAAATATAACAGTAACTACAAGAAATCATGACTCTTTTAGTAAAAAGAAGAAAACCCATAATTTGTAGGAAAATATAGCAGGGTCTATATTTTCCTAGTTTTAAATAGCTTTAAATGCTTTTAATGCTAAAGGGCTCCCTAGCACTGTCTATTGTGCCAGTATGATTTGTGTGGCAGCATTGGCAATTGTCGACATCACCCCAGAGTCAAGGATGTGCTCCCAGCTTCTCATAATAGTGGGAGAGTCTTAACAATGCTGAGCTTCCAGACTTTTCAGGCTGGTAAAGTGGAAGAGGAAAAGACAAGTGTGTGGGTTGATGACATTCACAAAGCCACTTGAAGTGACTGACCTTGGAGATCCTAGAAGAGAAGAAAGGAAAATGAGATAAGTGAGTGGCTGCTCAGGAAAGAGTGGCAGTGCCAACACTGAATGATGAATAGATACCAGGTAGGAAAGAAGAGTCACGTCAGCCTGAGTGGGTGTCCTGAGGCCTCCACTTCGGAGTCAGGTGCTACCTCTTACATAGTGGTGTGTAATAGCCCAGAGCCAGGGGTGGCTTGCTCCATGTGCTGTCTGCCAGGGATTGCAAGGTGATGCAGAGATCTATCCTTTTAGGGCTTCTGTCTGCAAAAAGAACAAATTGAAGACATTTTTCTGTGTTTCTTGGAGCAGAGCTGTACCTTTCTGGAAAGCCCACAACTCGTCTTCAGGGAAATTTCAACACCAATAACCTTATTGCACCTGAGCTTCTCCACACTGAGACCTGGGAAGCACGTGCAGTCCTATGGGACTGACTTCTTCCTGAAACTAATCATTTACCAGAGGCTCTGACTCTGCTCTTTTATTTTGAAAAATGACCTGACTTCCAAACTCCAATTTAGAGGAAAACACAATATATTTCAGTGATATACTACCTTCCTAGCACTAATGAGACCCTGAGTTTGATCTCCAGAATTGAATTAATTCACATTTTATAGTCTGTGTGAGGATTCCTTCCATATGTCCCAACTGAAATGCAATTCTCTGTGCTGAGCAATTTTATTTCCCTTTGTTCCTTACTAAGGAACAGCTAAATCACCCCAGATTTATAGGTATACAATTTATACATGTTGTTACAGTAAAGCCCAGGCATTTTCTCTGCATTTTTAGATTTTGGCGTTATTTTCCCATACTCCATTGTTATCATCATCTTCCCAAATAGCACACTTCACATAGAGAAGGGTTTAACAAAGCTGAGGAGTTTCCACTGTAAACTGAACACCATGCAACTTAAGCCCGGGCCATTTAGAGAAAAGCCCAAATCCAGCAATTGTAAAAACCATTGATTAGAACCACCTCAAGCCACCAACTCCCACCCCTACACTCCTGAAACCTCCAGGAAAACTCACCATCAGGAGCTGCTCACTTACAACTTTCCCTCCAGGCTGAACCTGCCTGTGTTTTCCTTCTCACAAGCAGAACCATACACTGCATTGCTCTCTGAGTGTATTTATCGCTGTGTATCATTACATCTAATCCATCAGGAACCTCAGCAATCCTTACTTTATAGATTAATCCATGGTCTAGCTGCTGCTGCATGCTAGATCTCCAAATTGTTATCTTTTGCCCAGAGGTGTCTTCTATGGTCTCATCACTAGCTTCATTCCATGGATTTTTACTTGAAAGTTTTTGCACTAACCACATTATTCTCATTCCAATTCTGTATCATGGCAGTATTTCTATTAATCCCCCATTGTTCATAGTTATCTACCCTATGATATATATTTTGTCTGAAACAAAGGGCTCAAAATAATCAAAGAGCTGTGTAACTGGTGTTTTTGAAAGTGATTATTGTCAACATTAGCTTAATCTATAGTGCTACCAGGCAAGTTCCTGTTTTCTCTTTGCTCATGTACAATTGCAATTTCTTACAGAGGCTACTACAAAAACTTTCACACATAATTCATAATACCAAGTTATCTCTATTAAATTTTGGGGGTATTAATTTCTATTCTTAAGAAGTAACAAATTCCATTAGAAAATAATAGATGAGCCAAACTTCTTCCTTCATACCCCAAAAAATTACTTATATATAAACAGAACCTTTCCTCCTTTATTTCAATTAGAGCTATCTGTTCCTCCTCCTCTCAAAACTTGGTCTTTTGATCTGTGATGAGATCTCAGTTCTCTTTGTCATCTCTGAACTCTGAACCTGGGTCTGTGGGCTCTCTCTGCAGAGCTTTGAAGTTGCTTTAGTACTTGCCCCCTTGCTATCCAGGTAGTGCTTAGGTCTCTTACAGAGTTCCTTTCATTACAGCTCTCTTCTGAATTTTCTCTGAGCATTTGTCTTGGTCAGATTGCACCTTCCCTTTCATAATAGCCCTGCACACAATTGAAGAGAAAATGAGATTGGAGTGGAAAGATTAGACTCTGAAATTCATATGATCTTGAGCAAATTATGTTTATAAGCAGTTGGGTCTCCCTGTATTAAGGATATCTAAATGACCACAGCAAAAACCTTACAGTGGCTACCACTGGCTAGCACTGTGGATTTCTAACTCTTGTTAGTGAGCTGAACTCCAGTTTTCTCACTGTGACAGTACACAGATTATGTTATTGCATTTTTCAGTTTTCTTATTTTTTACTGAGCATGCTGATATTTCTTACCTCATTTGACTTAATAGTGTCATTTTGTTTTTTTCCATAATTTTATTGAAGAACAAATAGCAGTGAGACAGATTCAAATCAAATTAGTAGAACAGATTCAATAATTAATACATTGCATATTGTTTTTTAGTGGTTATTTGTTCTACAAGGTGCATATATTTACAAACACTATTAGAGAAGATGCCCTTATTCACTGAATAAAGAGAATGTAGCTGTATACCTATCTTTTTTTTAAAAGCTGAATTGTAGTACAGTTTCAATAATTAATACTTTTTACATTGTTATCTTCCTAGTGGTTATCCATAGTACAAGAAGCAGACAGGATATCCTGTCCAAACACTATTAGTGCAAGTCTTTCTTCTCATAGAATTATGCAAAAGTTCTGCATATTTATCCTAACTATACTGTTTATACAAGCAAAGAATGGCCCTTCCTTTGTATCCCCTTTTTTCTGTTTAGTCCTGTCAGAGATGTCATTCAATTATTATAGGTGCTTGAATTCAGTGAAACAATCCAACACAGTCCAGCAGTTCACAATAGTAGTGGGTTATCTGAAGAAGTTGTTGACTAGAGCCATTTACAGCTCAGCATATTATTATGGCTTTATTTTATATACCCCATTTTTATACTTTTCTGCTGAATGGTTAAGACCGAGATAAAGTAAGACCTATATAAGAAGAAATGTAACTTTTGTATCTGATAAGGTCAGCCAAGTCCCCTCAAAGTTTATCTTGTAATGCCATACCTCATTAGGTAGATCCTTTGTCAGTGTCAGCCATGTGGATGAGTCACGGCCATTGCTTGACCAGTTTGCTCTCTGTGAAAGCCTGAGAGAAAGTTTTATCTCCCTGTGACTCTCATTAGGTACACTATAGATCATAAATCACATTCTTCTGTGGCTCCATAATCTCCTTAATCAGAAAATTTAGATCACAACTGAGTTCCATGATGTTACAGTTCAGTTCTCCTATGTCCTGAGTCTTCAGTGACCTTGAAAGGCTAGGGCCAAAATGTTGGCTGACTTTGCAGCCCTTCCATTTCTCCAATTTTTGATCTGCAAACTTAGGTTGCTAACCCTCTAGCAGAGAAGCTGATTATTACCCTGGAACATATGCAGTTCAGTTTACCCTATCTGTTTAATAATAATGTTATTTTGTTCTTGAGCCTAAAATGCCCTCTCATGGGCAGACCTTTGAGAATACTTTCACCAGACAGAAGCTCCAAAGAAACTGTAGCACAAAGTCCTTGAGGCTCAGTTTGCTTCTGGACTCAACCACCAGGAGGCAGCATTTGCCTGGATGGAAATGTCTGCTCAGCAAATTTCTGTGTCTCCCTTAGGAGCTTCTTTTTGTCTCCTGAACACTGAATGCACAGCCTGAGCATTACAGACCCTGGAGTACTGGGGACAGCATACACTGTCACTCTCGGGGCAGCATCTCCTAGCATTGGCCTGGAGGTTTTTCCTGAAGAAGGAACTCTTGGAGTGCAGATCTCGCTCAGAGGCTCCCCTTCCACCTGCTGAGGAACATCTACCTCCAGAGCAGCACACTCCATCCCCTGCGCTGGCCATGCTCTCCGTGACCTTCCTCCTACTTGGAATGCCTTTCACCCTCAGTGAGTAACCTGGGCCTTCCCTGTTCCTGGCTCCGCAGAGGAAAGAAACCGAAGAGAGACACTGTGTCCTGACAGGTAGGTCTACCCTGGTCTCACTGATGCGGACTTGACGTTGCAGGAGGAAGTGGAGCCCAGTCAGTGGCCCAGCCTGACCACCGAGTCACTGTCGCGGAAGGAGACCCTCTGCTGCTCAAGTGCAACTACACCTATGGTGCAGCCCCTTATCTCTTCTGGTACGTCCAACGGCCTGGCCAAGGCCTCCAGCTTCTCCTCAAATACATATCAGGGTCAGCCTTGGTTACAGACAACAGAGGTTTTGAGGCTGAGTTTAAGAAGAGTGAAAGTTCCTTCCACCTGCAGAAAGCCTCAGCCCGGAGCAGCGATGCAGCCCTGTACTTCTGTGCTCTGAGTGACACAGCGCCTGAGACTGCAGGGGGAGCTGAGCACAAACCTCAGAGCTCCAGGACTTCTAGTGAGGCGGGCCCACCTGACCTGCTTTTAGCGTGGTCTCTTATGTGGTGAGGTGGAGCAGCAGAGCTGGGGGATGTTAGCCTCCTGCAAAGAAGTGGAGCTTCTTTCCTTCACTACTGCGTCACTTCAGACACTACAGGGAACAGAGAGACTCCCAGGGGTGCTCACCATCTGGGCAAAGACGCTGCACTCTGGCTCAGGGTGCCCAGGCTGTGTGACCAATCCTGATCTCGCCAGCACATCCATCGCGCTGTTTGTGCTACCTTCTGTTTTTCAACTACTGGTGACTCCATTCAGCATCTCTAGATGTGGTCTAGAGTTACTTCTTATTCATTTCCTCCTTATGACTATGCCTAATTCATCTTGTCTAAATTTCTAAATGGAAGACTCCAAGCCTGTCCCTGATCCTACATTTATTTTTTTTAAAATCTTTCATTAAGTTATTTAATTAGTACAGGGTCTTACTATACAGCTTGGACCCGTAGTGATCCTCTTGTCTCAGCCTTCCCTGTGCTGGGATTACAGGCATGTTCCTGCATGCCCAGGTTCAGTGGCTGGCATGGTATGCCTGGGGCTCTGGGGCTGGCACGGCATGCAGTACCAGGGATTGAACCTCTGTCCTTGTACTTGCCAGGCAGGTGCTTAGGCTCCTGAGCTATCTCCCCAGCCCCAACACTCTGTTCTTAATATAGTGGGCCTTGCAGTACCAGTGAGGTCATCCCTCTCACAAAATTCTTGTGGCAGTTTACTATTCTCTCAGAATAAAACCAAGGTCTCTACAGTAGCCAATGAGCTGTGATCTGATTCCCATTATACTTAAAAGCATACAGAAACAACTGCCCACTGTGAGACCTGTGAGAAAAATAATAAAAGTCATAAAATTAAGAAATTTTTAATTTCATTTCTTGTGTCTATTTCTGTTTTGTTTTATTTGGTTTTGGTTTTGGCGCTGCTTCTGGAAGGGTGCTTCCCCTGTTATCCATCTTCTTCACAAGTATTTAAGTGTCCAGTGCTGCGCTGCTAACCATAAGGGCTGTACTGCACAGAAGAGTTCTAGAAATTCCCTTGTATGATTACAATTTTATGCCCACTGGAGAATCATTCTCCATTTGTCCTGCCATATTCCTGCTCCTGGAAACTACCACTGTATTCTCTGCTTTGTTGATTTTGAATATCTTCAGATATTTCTATACAAGGAAGCATGCAATATTGCCAACGAAGTTTTCAAAATCTGAATATGTAATTCTATGAGAGGTAAGATTTGCACTAATAGTGGTTAGACAACGTATTATGTTGGCTTCTAGTACTATGGATAAACACTAGGGAGATAACAAGGTAGAAAGTATTAATTATTGAATCTGTGATATAATTCAGCTATAAAAAATAAGTATATAGCTACACTCTCTTCATTTACTGATTAGAGACATCTGCTATAATAATGCCTGTAAGTATAATATCATGTATGCACTTTGTACGACACCAAAGCACTACAAAAACATCTTGCAGTGTATTAATTTATTGAATCTGTCCTGTCAGTTTGTCTTGAAATGGTCTCATTGCTATTTGTTCTTCAATAAAAAAAATTTTTAAAAATCTGAATATGAAACAGAACTGATAAGTATAATGGGGATAAGGCAAATAATCTATTCAGTTTCATGTATTTTTTCTTGAAATAACTAAATATTCCAGGGATTTAGCTCAGGGGCATAGTACCTGCCTGGAAAGTGTGGGGTCATGAGTTTGACTCCTGGTAAAGGAAAAAAAAAAAAAACAAGCTACACTTCTTGAAGTACACAAATAATACTAACAAGCGTGAAATGTTACATTATAGGCACAATGTAATACTTAGAAGAACATTAAAAATACAATATAGAAAGAAGAGCCAGGCATGGTGGCGCATGCCTGTAATCCCAGCACTCGGGAGGCTGAGACAGGAGGATTGTTGTGAGTTCGAGACCAGCCTGAGCTACAAAGTGAGCTTAAGGCCAGCCTGAACTGCATAGTGAGACCCTGTCTCAAAAAGACAAAAAAAAATATAGAAAGAAGTATATCCATATATTAAATTAAAAAAAACAGAGTATTAATAAAGAAAAATTGTTGGTGGAAAAATGGAAAGAAAGTTAGTGAGGAAGCCTGAGAAGAACATGTAGCTATATTTTTTTGTTTTCCATAATTTTATTGAAGAACAAATATCAATGAGACAGTTTCAAATCACATTAGGAGAATAGATTCAATAATTAATGCTTGGCATATTGTTTTAGTAGTGGTTCCTTGTTGCACAAGGTGTATTGTAAAGGGCACAGGATTTTCATTTGTGTGATGACACATGTACATTATTGAAAGATAAAATCACCTAATATTCCATATTCCAATAAAAACCTATAGAGTATAGGTTATTCTATGGACAAAATTGTGATAAACTATTACTGCAACCCCCTTTGTTATCTTCTATGGATGATCTTCATCTTCTTAAATATCTGCATTATTTTTAGAAAGCTAGCAATGATTCAAATCAAATAAATGAATTTATAGACAGACAGTTGCTAATAAATGGATAATGTTTATCTCAAAGTAGTAGACAGTAAATATTTGTAGTAGAGAATAAACAAATACATAGAGAAAAAACATTAAAAATTTTCAGAATAACAGTCTGAGGTGGGTGTAAGAGAGGGAAGTTGGAAGCAAGAAGACTAAAAAAATACTGTGTGCAGTTTTCACTTTCTGTAATACATGAGGATAACTACAGTCAACAACAATTAAGCTGTGTCAGAATAGCCATGTGTATCTGAGGAGACAGAATCATGCGTATCTGAGGAGACAGAAGTGTCAGTTGCCCTGAACTGATCATTATACATTTTATGTATGCAAAGAAATGTCATACTGTATCTCTTAAATACATACAAATATTATGTGTTCATTAAAAGCAATCCATAGATTCAGTGAAATTCGCATCAGAATACCAATGATATTCTTTACAGAACTAGAACAAAATGCTTAAATTCATATGGAAATCCAAAAGATACAGAATACCCAATGCAGCCCTAAGCAAAAAGAGCAACATTGGGGTATCATAGCACTAGGTTCAGATTATACTATTAAGCCATATAAATAAAGCAACGAGGTAAGGTACTAACACAAAAGTAGGCTTGCCAGTGCATTGACCAGGGTAGAGGATACAGACAAATCCATACAACTTCAGCCATCTGGTTCTATATAAAGAGCCAAACACTGAACAAAATGCAGTCTTTTTAACAAATCCTACTGGGAAACTGGGTATCTTCTTGTAGAAGACTGAAATTAGATCTCTGTCTCCACTGTACAGAGGTCGAAGTTCTACTCCTGCCTCTAGGTCTCATAAAGCACTCACAGAAAACACAGGGAAAATGCTTGGAGCCAAAGTGACAACAGTGGCTTCCCAAATAAGACATTAGCAGCACAGACCGTAATAGCAAGAATCAACAAATATGACTCAATCACATTTTTAAATTTCTGCACCATAACTGGAAGTAAGAGTGAAGACACCACCTGCAGAATGGAAGGGAATCTTCTTCAGCTACTCTTCCAGCACAGGATTTATAGCTACAATATATAAAGAACTCAAGAGCTTAACATCTAAAATTCAAATAGATCCACAAATAAATGAGAAAAAAATAATTCAACAGATAATTCTACCTCTCAAAGGCAGAAGTGTAAGTGACTAACTAGGAACATAAAAAAAAAATGTTCAACATCTTTGACTCACGAAGAACTGTAAGTCAAAAGTGTGGAGATTGCACCTCACTGAAGCTGGAATGTAGATCGCTAAGAATACAAACACAATGAAGGCTGGTGAGGATGCGTAGTCCTTGTGGAGACTACAAAGTTGTATAGCCACTCTGGAAATCAGTATGGAGGCTCCTAAAAAGTAAAAATAAAGCTAGCACTGGACCCAGCAATACTGCTCCATAGCGTATGCCTGAATGCACCGAAGAGCACTAAGGGCATGGGCGCACCCGTGTGGACTGCAGAACAGTTCACAGGAGTCCAGATGAAGAACTGAGTCCTGGCAAGATGAAATCAAAGGTGGTGCTGTGTATTTACTGGAGCCCTACTGGGTCCTAAGGAAGAAGGACTTTCTGTCATTTTCAGGAAAGTGGGTGGACTGGAGGCCATGATTTTAAATGAAATAAGTTAGATAAAGAAACACGAATGTCAAATAATCTAATATGAAGAATCTGAAAAAAAAAAAAAAAAGAAAGCAAAGAGAGGTTTTAGTAGGCAGGAGAAAGGGAATGATGGGAAGGAATGTAGGGCCATTAACAAGAGACATGACTATGAGCCAAAAGTGTAATGCGGAGCTCCCCACACGTGAGACCTGCAGAGGGAGGCAGGAGCAGAGGAAGAATTAAAATGATCACACGTGTGCATGCAAAACTCTCAAAATGAACCTATGGGTGGAAGAAATAGTCTTTTCTCAGAAATATTTATTCACTTTGTCTTCGTAAATCAAGATGAATGGAATAGTCATCAATAATAAACACCCCATCAGGTGCGGCGGATGGATACATCTCGTTGATCAGTACCATTTGCTGAAAACACCTTTACTTTTCCCGTTGGCTTGTCTTCACAGTTCTTGAAAATTAATTGAACATGTATGTATATCAAAATCATTTTTTTCTCCAGTTGTAGTAGTAGCATCAACACTAAGGCACAACCTGTGCTTTCTAGATTTTCGAAGGTGTTTAATAATGTAATAGGCAAGATATAGCTCATTGTCACAGTTGGGTGAACAGAGATTTCATGATAAATTGCCTATAGAAAGTGGATTAAACTCTTGTGACTGAGTGGTGGTTTGTGTTTTTCTCTAGCCAATTACTTGACAAAGCCATGGAGCACCACAGTTTCTGTTTAACATTCCTGTTTCTTTATTCTTCATAGTTTTCTAATGAACAAATCAGCATTTCTGAGTAAGAGTATAAAAAATATAATCTTTCTACCAAAAGTATAAAGACCAATAAAACATCAACTCACAATACAAATTGTTTACATAGCATTACAGATGCAGAGATAATGACTGATGTGCTTCAGTATTATAACTAGCCCACTCCTTAAAAAGATAGCAAAAGATTCAGTTGTTTAAAATACGTTGAAGTACCTACAATATATGAAGGATCATTTTGTAGTGAAACCAAGAAAAAAAAAAATATATATATATATATATACAAAATAGCATAAATATACAGCTACTTTCTTAGGTTTTTTTTTTTTTTTTTTTTTTTTGGCAGAACCAGGGATTGAACTCAGGCCAGGGAAGCACTTATTCCACTGAGCCATTTCCCCAGCCCCTTACTTTCTTAATTTAATGAGAAGAAAATTTTGAGCTAATAGTGTTTAGTCAAAATATTATGTCTGCATCTTATACTATGAATAACTACTATGAAGACAATATGCAATGTATTAATTAATGTAACTGTCCTACTAACTGTATTGCAGCTGTCTCATTGCTACTTCTTCCTCAATAAAATTAACTTAAAAAATAAAAATACTTCTGTATTTTTGAAGTACAGAAATTAAATTCTTTAACACATAAACATAGCCCTCATCTACTGTGTTGCTAGGGAATCCATGAGCAAAACCAGTCATTCACACTTCAACATTTTCAGTTTCTGCTCAACCAGAGGAAGACAGTAGAAGACTTTCTCCAGCTGGGACGGTGCATCGCCATTGAGGTGCTCCTGCAACATGCTGTTCCATCTGCCATCCTGCTCCAAGCTTTCACTTTTCAAGGAAGTCAGACTGTGATGCTTTCTTGAGTACATTTTCCTGTGACAAGCAAACATTTTGGACAAGTTCTTGCCTACCGAACACCATATTTTTCCATTCACTGTGGAGCTTGGCATGTGAAAGTTGCAATTATACTCAAGTACTCCTGGGTCTGACAGTGGTCCTGTGGACAAGGATTTTTCTGTCAAAGTTCTGTCATTTGATTTTGCAGTGGCTGGCTGAGATGAACCTTCATAAGCGAATAGTAATGAACTTGCATAAAAGTTAAGCTGCTTCTGGCATTCAAACCACTGCAGAATTTTCTCAGTGCTTTGAATACTGGCAGTAATATCCTCTTTTCTTAAGCTGCAGCCATTATGAAAAAACTTGGAGACTCCACCTTTATAGTTTCTTTTGTTTAGTTTCTTCCAAAGTGTTGGTTTTGTGTCTCATAACTGTCAGAATGAACATGATAAACCTTCCTGCCAAGTACCAAGAACCCAGTCTCTTCCATTAAGGGGTACTTGCTGACCTGTTGCTGAATCTTCTCAGATGAGGCAAAAGGATCACAGCTCTTTTGCCAGATCTTTACATCCATTATGCAAGGCTTAGTCTATTTATGGGTAACACAATCAGTTTCAGGTATAAATCATTTGGTGCAGTGGGTGGTGACCAGACACCATAATATTCTGGCAAATATTTTCATAGTTCTACAGGAATACCATCACAACAATCAGCAACATAATCCATATTATAAAATTCCAGCTCTCTTGGGCCCATTGGAGGTGGATGGAACTGTTCCAACGCCGTGTCTTCTGGATGTTGCTGTTCTCCCACTTTGTCCTTCCCCTACATGTGTCTGGCCACCTGATGTGAAAGGGGAATGCAGCCCTTGAGGAACCGCAGCCTGCTGCCCGCTGGCTGTGCGGTGCCCTCAGGGGTGGTGCCACCAGCTAGTGGGCCCAGCATTTCTGGGGTGCAAGGCGCCTTGAGCCAGAGAGGGGACAGAAGCTCCATGGCCAGAATGGAGAGCACAAGGGGGAGCAGAGGCAGCAGGAGAAGGTTAAGTAAGGGGGCACCCGGGAAGCTGGGGTCGCTCAAGCTTGGTCCCTGGGAGGCCCAGGGGGTTTCCATGGCTGTTGCCTGCTGAGGCCAAGGGAGGGGGCCAGGCACTGCTCCAGAGACTAATGAAATCAATTTTTGTAATATTCTCTTTTCAGCTTTGATTCAGAACTTACAGAATTGATGTCTCTTACTTTCCCAAGTATCAAAATCTTTGGAAGACTGTATTTTACAATAAGTTTGTAGGTTGAATTCCCCAATATTATTCATTAAAAGCATTTTGGATTATTTGAACGTTTTTTATTTTCTGTATTATTATGGATTTGCTTCTTCAATTTATATGAAGAATTGGAATTTGACTGATAGTTCATTTAATTTATGTAAGAATTCGGAGGGTTTAAAACTATTGCATCTTTGCATTTATGAAAATAACATGTTTCCATTTATTAACCTTTTTTTTTTTTTTTTTTTTTTTTTTTTTTTTTTTTTTTTTTTTTTTTTTTTTTTTTTTTTTTTTTTTTTTTTTTTTTTTTTTTTTTTTTTTTTTTTTTTTTTTTTTTTTTTTTTTTTTTTGCGTTTTTGAGACAGGGTCTTACTATGCAGTTCAGGCTGGCCTTAAACTCACTTTGTAGCTCAGGCTGGTCTCGAACTCACAACAATCCTCCTGCCTCAGCCTCCCAAGTGCTGGGATTACAGGCCTGCACCACCACGCCCAGTTCTCTTTAATTTCTTTTTTTAAATTTTTTTGGAAGAACGAGGGATTGAACTCATGCTCTTGCACTTGTCAGGGAAGCACTTATTCGACTGAGCCATCTCTCCTATTCCTAACCTTTTTTAAATTTTTATGAGCAATACTTTGAGCTTTTCCAACAGAAGTCTTAGGCATAATTAGAAATATAAAAAAGCAACCTAATATATAGGAGAAATTGCCTGAAATACACACATTGCTCAAAGCCTATCTTTCTATATATCTATCTATGTATCTATTTTTCTATCTATCTATCTATGCTCTTATAAGTTAATAAAATAATGAATTTTATTTATTTATTTATTTATTTATTTATTTATTTATTTATTGGCAGAACGGGGGATTGTACTCAGACCATTGCGCTTGCCAGGGAAACTCTATTCCACTGAGCCATCTCCCCAGGTCCCAGAATGAATTTTTAAAATGACAATTAAACTTGAGCTGGGTTTCATAAGAGAAAATATGTGAACACACGAAGATGCGCTTCCCCAGCGTTCAACAAAACATGGCCTGTGAGCTAAATCTGGTCACTTGTTTTGAGGAAGTTCCACTGCAGCAGTGCCTCTTGTTTATCAAGGACTTTTATCACACTTCAGCAGCAGAGATGAGTAGTTGCAACAGAGGCTGAATGGTCTTCAAAGCTGAAAATACAGTATTTCCTGTGCTATCTTGATGCATGATTTACATCAAATTTATCAGAAAAGTACAAGTAAAAGCTAAATAAGATACCACCACACAGCCATTATATGTGAAAAGTGACAGAACACTATGACCCTCCAGTGTTCTGGCTCACTTAGAGGCTGTGCCCAGGCAGTGAGAAGGTTTCACCCCAAGCTAACGTGGATAAAGGAGAAAGGGACGCATTGATCATTGATCAGGCGGTTACATGGCTTGACATCCAGTGTGTGACTCCGAAGCACTCACGAGTCATGTGAGCTGCGTACTTCACATTTAGAGAATCCCATCTCTTCCTGATATACCTAACACCCTATCCAATTCCTCCAGACTCTAGCTCACCTTACCAGGGCAAAATTTCCTTTCATCTAAAGTAGTTATTGGTCCAAGAAGAAGATTCAATCACGACTTACATCAGTGATGCAGGGTTTGCTGAACAGAAGCCGTTCAAACTCCCGGCATCTGATGAGTGGATAGAGACCATACACACAGCAGAACACGACTCTGCCATGAAGGATGCATCTGAGTCATTTGTAGGAAAACTGATGCCCCTCGAGCCCATAATTCTAGGTGACATAAACCAGATACAGGTGTATTTGCATCACATGGTTTCTCTATAGACTTAAAAGAGAAAATAAAAGGACGATAGGGCACAGCCTGACAGATTTAGTGGAGGTGAAAAGGGAGTCTGGATGCAGAAAACATGGAGAAAGAAACTGCACTGAGATACGGTATGCATAAGGAATCTACTTATTATGTGTCACAGACACAAACAACATAAACTGAAATACAAAATAAAGTTCGTTCATAGGAACAGAGTCACCGGGAGTTGTTCACAAGAGACTGCACTTTCCGTATGTGGCCACACGGGGGCAGTGCTGCTTCAGGGTGGATCAAGGTCTTTCCCACATGCTCAGGCAGCCAGAGACTATTGCTTTAAAATGTAGAAAATCTCCTATTCTGTTTCAGTTTATTTTCATATCACCTTTAATTTATATGTGTATTTCCAAACTTCTAAATAATGTCAAGGTTAAAAAAATAAGATTTTGAGGTCAGGGCCATATGAATATCCTGATGTGAGCATAAAAAGGCCTCACTCGCGTATCACTGAATCTGCTGCCACACTGATTTACGTGAATTGGAATTTTCTCCTACATCCTCTTTGCAGGGAAATCCACTCATGACTTAAGGCATAGTTCAAGTAGCTTTTCTCTCTAAACCATTCCGTGATGTGGCCCAGAAGCAGAATTCATTTCTCTTCCGTGGCCGTCTTCTCTGGGCACTCAGCACTGTCCTAGACCTCATTTTGCTGCCCCTGAGTACTGAGCCAAGGCTGTGGCCTGGGTCTCATCTTTCTTGAGTGAGGTCCAGACCCTGCCTGTGTGGCAGGAGCTTCGTGGAGATCCACACACCTGCATCAGTCGCTCCTTTTCCTGAGGTTCACTTTCCAGGTATTGAGGTTTTGCAGCAAGTGGTGGTCGAATATATTAAGTACAAATTCCAGAAATAAACAACTGTAGACTTTTAAACTACACATTGTGCACAGCAGCCTGGTAGGATTTTCTGCCACTCTTCTTGGTGTGTCCCGGTATCTGAATTGTCATTTCACACAGAGGAAACATGCTCTGTGCTATGTGATCATTGGTCACTTCCTAGCTGTCTAGTTATCAGAATGGCTATCCACCTTGTTGGTATTTACCTAATTCTTATTTTACTTAATAAAGATCTGAAAGTGCAAAAATAAATAAACTGGTATAGTGAACATTAAAAAGAGAAGTTGTGAATTCCTCCCTTCAGGTGAAAAAAATTATAAAAGGATTTTCTTACATCCACTGGGTCTGGGGCCTGGGAGTCCTTGGGTTCACCTGTCTCTGTCGCTGATGTAGAAAAAAGAAGAGCACTCGGAGAAGTCCACATCCAGTGAAGTAAAGTAACTTCACTGTAGGTATTGCAGGAAGAGGCAGGGCAAAGCCACTGGGCAGGAGTGGGTCACTCAGAGCTGAGGCACCGTGAAACCTGGGGTGTCATGCACTGTTCATGGGGTAGAGGGCCAACACTGGATGGACATATAAAGCTGCTCAAAAACTCCTATTGATCGTAGCCACATAGAGGTTGCATTTTCTATCTTCCCAAAAGGGCCTGAGTAGGGGATTGGGGAGATGGCTCAGTGGAATAAGCACTTCCCTGACAAAAGCAAGGGCCTGAATTCAATCCCTGGTTCTGCCAAAAAAAAAAAAAAAAAGGCCTGAGTCTGTGCTACAGTCTGATTCTGCTTGTGGTTTCAGACATTCACTTGAGGTCTTTAAAAGTAATTGCCACAGATAAGGAAGGATATGCTAGACATATAAAAACATTAAGCAATTTTGAAATTTCCTGTTTGGGTGGGGGATATAGCCCAGTGTACAGTGTCTGCATGGCAAGCAGGAGGTCATGAGTTCAATTCCTGATACAAAAAAAATCCTTCCTATTTGACATTGCTCTAGAGGTTGGACATATTGAAGAATGTGCACCATTTTTGCTTGGTGGATTATGATGATATTTTTCATTGCTTGGAGCCAATGTCATGTACAATATACATGCATACAGAAAATCTATTCTTTCTTAAGGAAAATAACCTTCCTCATGCCTTTTAACTTTTAAACTTTCACAATAACTAAAACCATGCCTTCTTTCCAGATTGCTTTAGAATTTATCAGTTTTTGCCACTATGCCCAATGACATAGACATTATAAAAATTAATTCTTTATATTTTCATTTTCATCCATGAGAATAAAAAAAAAATCATTGCCCATTCAAACTCAGGATCAGAATTACAAAAATGCTTTATTTCTGAAGAGCCAAGTTCTCATACTTTCTGAAGTCATAAAAATGTTCTCTTCTGCTCTTATTAGATCAGAACTTCTTCAGAATAGATTGTTCCAAGACAGTCTATAGTTTCCTCGGATATATTCTTTGAAGTACTTAATTGACCTGATTTACAGTTTATAAAACCTGCAAAAAATTGGCTTTTCCTTAAATATCTTCTATTATTTCCTATAATCATGAAATAGTAGCACACCTAAAAGACTGTAATAGTACTGGGTTCCCTGAGGACAAAAAGACAGAGAGAACCTATATTCCATGACTTCAGATTATAATGGAATATCATGCCACCATGTGACAGCAGTAGATTTTAGAAATCATAAGATAGTGAAATGATCTTTTATGGATTAATCCACTGGGTTCATTGGATTTCCATTGCTGTGGAATAAGGGGATTTCTATTGGCATAGCTGTTACATGACTTGTAATATTCTAGAAATTGAAAAGAAAATGAAGAAATAGATTAGTAAAGAAAAACTGTAAATGGATGTTTCTCCATGTACACACAGAGGATTTCCGATTTTGAAAGACAGCTTTTGGCCAGGGTTGGAAAGTGTTTCCTCTAACAGAAATAGCTTTAAGTGAGATCACTCGTGAATGGGCGGAGCCTGCGGAAACAACTAAAGTGAGTGTGAATTTAGAGCCTGGGCTTCAGCTGTCTCAGAAGACAGAGGACCTCTGAGGTTCATACTGAGCCCTGGCTCAGGAGGAATGGACAGGATTCTGGGAGCGACTGTTCTAGTCCTAGGACTTCACTGGGCATGTGAGTTGGGCGGAGTATTGTATTAAGTTGAGGGAATGGGAACAGGCAAAAGCACACAACTTTAGAAATTTTAAAGGACATTTACAATGTCAGGACCTCATGACTTCTTTAAAATCTTTCTAAGCAGGGGTGGACGGACAGCAGAAGAAAAACGACCAGCAACAGGTGAAACAAAGTCCTCAGTGGCTGACAGTCCAGGAGAGAGAGATCACAGTGCTGAACTGCACATATGAGGATGGTTTATATAAATTTGATTATTTCCTGTGGTACCAGTAGCTCCCTGGCAAAGGGCTTGAGCTACTGATAGCCATCCGGTCCGTTGTGAATGAAAAGGAAGAGGGGAGATTCAAAGTTTTCTTCAGAAAAGCTGACCGGGAGCTCTCTGCACATTAAGGATGCTCAGCCTGGAGACTCGGCCACCTACTTCTGCGCAGCCAGCACACAGCGCTCTGCAGGCATCTGCAGCCTGCGCACAAACCGGCCCTGCAGCGCCAGCAAAGGGAAGTGGGGGGAACAGGAAAGAAAGAAAAGAGAAGCAAATGGAAACAAAACTTTGTGAGTGAGGAGGTGAAGAGGGGGTGAAGGGCAGCGAATTGAAGGGGAACAAACAAGGACCAAGATGTATGGTATGCAGGTACAAACAGGTTTCAGATCCTTTGAAACCACAGGAGGAGGGACAGCAAGGCTGGATGTGACCCTGTGCTGGGCCTCAGAAGCCTTGTCTGTCTGAGCTCCCAACTGAGCAAGTGCAGTGTATTTATTGAGAAGCTTAAAAAACACAGATCCCTGACAAAAGGCAGCATACAAGAAGCCCTCTAGGTCATGACAGCCTACCCAGTCACGCACTGCAGTTATCCTAAAGCTTTAAAGGACAGATTTTCTCCTCTGCTTGTGAAGACAGTTCTGAGAAAACAAAAGATATTGCTCTGTCCTGACAGCTTGTGCCAGGTGAACATTCTCTTCTTTGTCTTCCCTGGAACAGGTCCTCAGAGATCTATTGTGAATCATAAATCATACTGGAGATAAATATATAAGAAATTTGGGCGGGGGGCTGATGAGATGGCTCAGTGGAATAACCTGTTCCCTGGCAAGCGCAAGGGCCTGAGTTCAATCTCCTGTTCCAAACAAAAAAAAAAAAAAAAAAAAAAAAAAAAAAAAAAAAAAAAAAAAAAGAAAAGAAAAAGAAAAAAAGAAACCCTGAGTTCATATATTTTATGACCCCACTGGAAAATCACTTAGAAATTTCTTTTTAAATTATTTTACTTAATGAACAGAAATTCTACTCCTAAGTTAAAAAGGTTATCAGAAAGTAAAAAGATGTCACTAGATCTTGAATAGGAAGAACCAACATAGTGAAATGACCCTACTCCTAAAACTGGATTTAATGTCATCGCAAACAAAATACCATTAGCACATCTCACAGATCAAGAGAAAACATTTCTAAAATTCATTTGGATCCAGAAGAGACTTAGAATAGTAAAAGAAATTCTGGGCAGCAAAATCAAATCAAGGGCCATCATAATCTCAGATTATACTACAAAGCCTTGTGATAAAATCAGCATGGTATTGGCAAAAACAAAATAAATCAAAACAAAACAAAAAACAAGGCCTACATAGCAGTGGAACAGCACATAAGATGTGGATGCAGCCCAGACACACTCAGTACCTTATTCTTAACAAAGGAGCGAAACAAACATGTGACAACACGTGTGCCTAAAATATTACAGATTTCCAGCCCCCAAGTCCTACAGGCTGCTCATTGAATTCAAGCTTTGGCCAGGTGCGTGCCTGCTCAGAAGGCTCTAAGGAGGATCTCTTCTGAGTTCTCTGCTGTCTTGAGTACCTTTATGTTTGTAGATGGTCACATCAACTCTGTTTCACCTTTAAGTGCCCTCTCACATGTGCCCCAGAATTTGCATGTCACATTGTTTTTACTAGCCCATAACTGAGCTTGCTCCAGTACTCCTATGCTATGTGCATCTGTGACAACTGGATTTCTTTCCTTTGTTTTTTTTTTTTTTTTTTTTTTTTTTTTTTTTTTTTTTTTTTTTTTTTTTTTTTT
>PVKA01016225.1:0-48339 GCA_004027165.1 Ctenomys sociabilis | reverse complement strand
AAAAAATCATGATGTGTGTGTATAGACAGTACAGTTGGGATAGATAACGCTGTGCTTCTACATAATTCTATGAGAGGCAAGATCTGCACTAATGGTGGTTGGACAGGATATTATGTCAGCTTTTAGTGCTATGGTCATCCACTAGGTAAATAATTATTGAATCTTTGATATAATTCAGCTATAAAAAAACCTGTAAATAAAATATCATGTATGCACCTTGTACAATACCAAAACGTTATGAAAACAGTTTGCAGTGTATTATTTTATCGACTCTGTATGGTTATGGTGTTTTGAAACTGTCTGATTGACATTTGTATTTCAATAAAATAAAAATAAATGGAAAAAAAAAGAAAAAATCAAAGTGTAAAGCATTTCTTGGCTGGGGCTAGAAATCATGGAACACTCTTCAGCAGTGCAGAACCAAGAGCAGATGGGCAATAATTACTTGGAGCTTGGTTGCAAAAACTATTTAGAGGGAGAGAGAGTGAACTAGATGTGCAGAATATTACCACTTCTAATCCTCTGAGTTATACTTTAAGTTTGGTTCCAAAGCTTTGACCTTGAAGTTCTACTTTCTAAACAAGGCCTCTCTTCAAAGACAACTTAAACAGCTAAGTCTTCAGAATACAACACAACTTTATCGATGAAATAATAAATTTAGGATTGAATAATTGATGTGTTTATTTTTCTTACAGTAGAGGTGCTTACTTCCTGAGAATGTATTGCTACAATATTTTTGATACCAAAAATGAAATATTACCTTCCTATAATTAAAAGGTCGTTTAAAAAAGCTCTCACATTGAATTTTACTTCCTCTAGGAAAAACGATAGAAGTTTAATTTTAGGTATGTGCTGGTTCATTTAAAACCAGTTAATTTTCATCTGTAGCAAGCCAGAGACTTTCAACATTTATCATGCAATGTGTTTATTTTTTTGTTAAAACAGGCTTTGTTTCCATAAAATTGCTTTGGGATGTTATCATTTAATTAAGTCATCCTAAGCACACTGTGGGTCACATTGTCTTTTCAAAACAAGGAAACCATAAGCTCTCTGGGCTTAGATACCTACATTTTCTCAAGATTCCGGGTTCATTTAAATAGCATACATAACACTCTAAGCTTCTTTGAGTTTTTACATAAAAATAAAGGAATGCAGTCGAGTTTAAACAAATTTATTAAAGCACACATAGTAAAGAAGTCAAGCAGATTAGACTGCTTCTAAATCCTAATATTGCTTTACGTCTGAATAGAACCTAAGTTGCCAAAAATATGTCAGTCTTATCTTTAAACAAATGCCTTTGTCACTGAGTGCCAGAACCTAACTAAAAACTGAATGCAGCTGCATGCTTTGAACGCGGTAGCAAGAGTCTAATCTTTGACCTCCAGGCCCCGCCCTGAGTCCTGCCTTTTCCTGAACGAAAAGCCTCAGGTAATGGCTGTGTTCTCTCACTGGAGACTGCGACTGGGAACATGCTTTCTGCACCATGGTGCCATACAGTGTCACGAACCTTTTTGTTCACAGGTTGAGGCTTGCCTTGAACCAAGTCGGACACTTAATCCCGAAGCTGCACATATCAGCAACAATCCACCATTAGTGCTAAATCAGGACACAAAAAGATAAAGTGCTCAACGTCCATTAAGCACTTTGGTATCAAAATAACACAAAACAAACAGTACTAAAATATGACCTTGAGCATTACTTCTGAGGAAATCAAAGCCTCTGCATCGGAGCCATTCTTAGGAGAAAGGATTATACATTTATTTTAAAGCAGAAAAAGAGAAATCATAGACTGAGCAACAAGCAAAATGAGCCTCCTACATGAATTTGGAATGTTTATTAATAAACTGAAACACCCAGTAGAAAATTTTTAAAGAATGAATTTTCAAACAACGTCCTCATTAATAGACAGTATTACGTTTCTTTCTAATTATATTTGACACATCAGCAGCACCTGTGATTTTTTTCTCCACAGTTTTACACGTTGTGTTTTGAATGCGTGGGAAATGTTTGTAAGTGTTAAGGAAGCATTTTGTTATGATCACTAAAACACAGCACTACAGTTTGGTCAAACAGAATATGTTTTGGGCTTATCCAAAGCACCCGTCACCGAGAATTACAAGTTACCTTAAAAGAAGGTTTGGGAAACTACAGTGAGCCTGCTGTTATAGAAATGGAGTGACCCCAGACACAGAAAAGTGTGGTTCCATCGTATTAAGGCGCTGTAGCTGACATGAACTGTGAGCTGCAGCAATCGTACACAGCATAACATTGCTTCAGGCATTGGAGCACACCCCTGACAGCAGGTCCGTAAGATTATAGTGGAGCTGAAAAATCCCTATTGCTTAGCGAGGTCATAGCTAAGATAGAGGTGATGTTGGTGTAAGTGAACCTCCTATACTGCCAGTTATACAAAAAGACAGCCCGTAAACCCTGTACCTGATAGTGATTAAAAATGACTATGCTAGTGGCTTATGCATTCACTATGGTATACTTTATACCATTTATGTTCTACTTTTTTGGGGTGCTGGGGATTGAACCTGGGGGCTTGTGCATGTGAGGGAAATCTTGAATAACTCAGCTGTGCACCCAGCTTTTATTGTTACTTTAGACTATGTTCAGACATATGGGAATAGTTAATAAGTGGTTTTAATAAGAACTTGTTTTTGAATGCTGTACAACACAGCAAGTATCCAGCCCTTGAGCCCTTGCCCCGCCCTGAGGCCTGCCCTTTCCTGAACAAAGGCCTCAGGTGATGGCTCTGTTCTTTCAGGAGAGATGGTGACTGGGAACCTAAGGTAGGTCCTTCAGGAGGGATTTTAGAAAAAGTCATTACCATAAGAGATGACACATTCATGTGTGCTATTTCTCCTAAAGACCTTTTTGTGGATGAGCTATGGTGCTAGAAGACAGTGATACTGATCATTTTCACCTTGCATAGGCCTGGGCTCATGTATATGGATCTTAGTTTTTAAGAAAAGACAACCATGGGGCTAGGGAGATAGCTCAGTAGAATAAGCTCTTGCCTGGCAAGCACAAGGGCCTGAGTTCAATCCCTGGTCCCGCCAAAAAAAAAAAAAAAAAAAAAGAAAGAAAAAAGAAAATCTTTAAAAGTTTAAAAAAATATTTTAATGAAAAGGTTTATAGAATAAGGATATAAAGAAAAACACTTTTATGTACCATTTATATTTGTGCAAAGACACTATGGTGTTTGCTCAGTGAAATAACCTCATGTAGTCCACACTTGTGCATGGACACTATATTGCTCACAATGTAGGCACCTAACAATGAACTTCTCAGAATGTACCCCTGTCATTAAGTGAAGCATACCAGTACTCAAATATACAACATGTGAGATACACAGAGACAATATTAGCTATTACTGTTTGCTTAAAAGTTCTGAGTGAAGCCAAGATCCAAGGCTTTAAAATTGCAGGTGATAGAAATTATCTCAGATGCCGAATCCTGACCAAAAGTGAAGTGGTGGAAGTAATTTCAGAGCTTATATAACCCACACTTGTTATTTCATCGGCAATGATTTTTTTTTTTTTCCTGAACAGTAATTTTTGAGCACATGGTCCAGTACGGTAGACCTTAGGGTGAAATATTCTGCAATATAAAATACTATTAGCTACTTTCATCTTGGCTCCTGATTTCCAGCGGGTTTAACCCATAGTCTGCAGCTTCCAAGGCAGAAACAGCGTGATGCAGGGTCCTGGAGGCAGACAGCAGCTCCCCTCTGGGCAGCCGGGAAGCAGAGCAACAAGGTGGAGCTGGTGACAAGAATGTGTCCCTTCTGGTCCCACCCTCAGGAACCAGTTTCCTCTGACCAGGCCAGACCTCCACACATGAGGCTTTTGGTGACTACATTAGATCTAAAACATAACATACTCCTAAGCAAGATTTTCTAATTTCCTTGTAGGTCCATCTTGGCATGATATCATCAAGCATATTTTCTATTCTGGACACATGATTTCTCTACAAATAAATGTTTTGGGAAAATAGAATAATTTTCTGGAGAAAAGGGAAATCAGTGGACCCTAAAAGGGTAACCCTAACTGTGCCACTCTGTCTTAGAGAGTCCGTGAAGTTGAACAGAGCCATAGCCTGCTAGTTGTTGAACAACTATGATATTTCAATATCATTTTTATTGTGATGAAATTTAAAACATTGATTTTTAAAAAGAACCAGAGTCTATTTTAGCCATCAATTATTAAAATTTGACATTAGTAATCAATTTCACTAAGACAGCAACACTAAAGTGGACTTTTAGGATTTTTTAAAATAAGAAATGCTTCTTATTGACTCGTTACAAACCTTAGAACAACCTGGTAGGGTGATGTAGACTTGTAATTTTAGCCCTTGGGGAGGCTGAGGCAGGAGATTTGCAAATTTGAGCAGGTTACCAAGATCCTATGTCAACAGAGAAAATTAAAGAATGCGCTAGGGACCTAGATCAATGTGAAGACCCTGGGCTCAATCTCCAGTACAATTCAAAATAAATTAATTTTATTTTGATCAATGAAGTGCATGCTGTATTTCAAGAAGGACCAGTTTCTACTTAGAGTTAACTCCTTTTAAAAGGGAAATGTAGAATTAGGAAAGTCTTTTCTAGAAATTATACATAAAGCTATAAAATAGACAGGGAGATTCCCCTGAAACACAAGGAAAGGAAAGAGGACTTAAAAAATGAAGGGAAGCAGGCTATCCTCAGCTTCACTGTCCAGGCACCAGCGGGCAGGCCCACATATAGTGGAAGAACTGCCCTTGCTTATCTGCTGGTAGCTAGTAAGAGTATGATTTTATTTTGACAAGAAACAAGGGTTATTGAACTCCTTTGTTCTCATTGATCTAGCAGTTGTTCATTTATTTTTTTTTTTTTAGTTTTTTATTTTTAATAGGAGCTTATCTTAAGGGTTTCTGACCTTTATTTTTTGTGCCAGGGACAACTTTGGTGGTCAGAAAACATGAAAGAAAGAAAGAAAGAAAGAAAGAAAGAAAGAAAGAAAGAAAGAAAGAAAGAAAGAAAGAAAGAGGAAAAAGGTTGTTGCTTTGAAATGATTTTAGGATCACAGGAAATTCAAAGATCCATACAGAAATTTCTCTGCTTCTTTAAAATTGCTCACTGTGTTGTTAACAGTGAGGCAAGAATATTGACATTAGCACAACCCACTGAGCTTTAACCAGATTTCACTGGTTACATGTGTATGCATATGATGCATGTGAACACTTCTGTGCAGTTTTATCAGATCTGTGACTTTGTGTGACAACTGCTACAGTGAGATCAGGAGCTATCCCTATGGCCTGAGCTTTCCTCACATTACTCCCTTCTGGCCACGTATTCATCAAATCCCCAACCTTTGGAAATTAGAATGTGTTCTTCATTTCCATAATTTGTAATTTCACAAATGTTAAATAAACGGTATCAGACATTATGCAACCTTTTCAAGCGCATTGTCTTTTCATTCCATGCAATCTCCCTCAAGTTGTTTCAATAGTTGATTCCTGCTTGCCCCTGGATGGGAACTCACTGTATGGGGAAGCCATCATTTGTTTTCCCCTCTTCCTCCTCTCTGCAGACATCAGAATTGCTTTCATCTTTTAGCTTTTGAAAACAATGGTACTGTGAACATCCATGCCCAGATTTTTGTGTGAACATAGCTTTTTGTCTAATACAACTGCTTAAAAGTACAATTGCTAAATAGAATGTCTGTTTAATTATAGAAATTTCTCAATTATTTTCAACTAGCTGAGCAATATATCTTGTACCTGCAATGAGTAATCCAACTTCTCCTCTTCCTCTCTTTGATTTGGTATTATCACTAACTTTTGCTGGTCATTTTGATAGTGTGTAGAGAAATCTCATTTTGGCTTTAATTCACCTTTTCCTTACTGCTAATGATCCTGAGGATGTTTTCTGATACTTATTTGTCATTTGTACACATTCTTTTTTTAAGTATCTGGTACAGGGTCTTACTACACAGCTCAGACTCATAATGATCCTCCTGTTTTCAGGTTCCCCAGTGCTGGGATTTAGGCTTGTACCACTACACCTGGACTCAGTAGCTGGCTCAGAGCACCTGGGGGAGGATGTGGTTCCAGGATTAAACCTCAGCCCCTATGCTTGCCCAAGCAGGCACTTAGTCTACTTGTCAGCCCTTATACACACTCTTTGGTGAATTTTTTAAATCTACTTTATCCATTTTCTTTTTAAACTATTGGGTTTTTTATCATAATCTCTCTCTCTTTTTTTTTTTTTGTATTTTTAGGGAAGGGTCTACAGGGTGTTTAGGGTCTCCCTACTAAATCAGACTCATAGTGGTCTGCCTGTTTACAGCCTCCCAAGAGCTGGGATTACAGGCACACGCCATAAACTATTGGGTTTGAGAGTATTTTATACATTCTCTACACAAGTACTTTGTCAGACCTGTAATTCACAGACATTTTTCTCCCAGTTTGCAGCTATCTTTTTCTCTGCCTAACAGGATCACAGACCAAAAATTTTTAATTGCCATGAGCTCCACTTTATTGATTTTCCCTTTTATAGATTATGTTTTGGTGTCATTTCTAAGCACTCTTTACTCAGGCCCACATCCCAATTTTTTTTTCATAAATTGTATAGTTTTAGATTTTACACTTGAGAGTCTGTTATCTATTTTGAATTAATTTTATTTAAGACTACCTGAAAACTATCTTTGAAGCATAAAATGCACAGGCTTAGAAACAGAACAAATCTTATTGAAATAAAGTGAGTTATTCTAAAGTCTTATTTATTCTGAAAGTCTAAAGACATTCACATGTGTTAATATTTGACAAGATGATAAGTATCAATTCCAGAGGTAATGAATATAAAATCTATTTCAAAACATGTGCTAACTAAAATTTTATGAAAATGTATGTGATTCCGCTGGCTCATACTACTGGGCACACTACTGTGCCTAGTTGCTTACATTAATAATCAAAATAAACTCTAATGTACTGACGGATACTTTTGAAAATTAAGAAGCCTTCTTGACCATTCAATTTCAAGGATCTCAGATTAACACATTCAAAGAAGAAAAAGAAGAAATGAATTTATTTCATATAGTTCTAGACATGATGGGAAATCTAGGATCAACTAATAGAAACTGTACTTTAAATCAATATAGGATTTATATTTTAGTGTAAATCCTAAAAGAGAATTAAATAAATAGCTGTCTTTGAATGCTCCTCTGTTGCTTATCAAGAAATGCAATTTTATACCCAGACAATTAACCATTAACCTTCAAGCCTTTGTCAGGAACACACAGGGAAGGGTGGCAATGACAGTGGCTAAGAACCCTTCATGAGCCAAGAGCTCTGTTTTAGAGAGAAAAGGTGCTGATCCCTTGTAGTTCTAGGTGGTTTTCTAGAAATCCCTAAGCTTCACCAGATCAATGGGAAGATGAGTGCCTGTGCCATCTAGTTTTGAGCCACCTAACCAAAGGTGTTTGGAAGTACCTGTTACTTTTTTCTCCTGGTTTTCTAAAGCGTTTCATAGATTGCTGACTGATCTCCATCAGGGAGCTCTGTGATTTTCACTATTGCATGTAAATTAATCCACTAAAAGCAGAAAGTACAAGCATTTAGTCGCACAAGGTTGTCCTGCTTTGACAGTGTTTTAGTTATGGGTTCAAGAATAATTACTGAGATAAATCATCAATAGGTGGTGGTGATATTGATTTTGTGTCAGCACCTGAGAAAACTATGACCCAGCCTCCGAGTAGAGCCATGTTCATTGTCTTTTGTGTTTTATTTTCCAAATGCTGTCCAAAACCAAGGCTTTTTAGCTTCCACATGAAATTGCCTACTGAGATGCTTTTCCCAGGAAGGCCCCTGTCCGCATCACCTCTCCCTTCCCAACTCTCACCCTGAATGGCCCCTCTGGACCATTTCACTGTGCTCTCTTAACTAGTGTGAAGTGCTAATATGGATTGCTGTGATTTTCCAACAAAGCAGAAGGAAAATGTGATTACTGGTCGGAGGGTTTCATATTAGCACTTGCTTCTGCTAATTTAAAAATAGGTTGGACTGCAGGAAAACCAATTTCCTCCCTTAACATTAGTTTCTTCTGCTGTTCTTTGTTTAATAAGTATCCTCTGGGTTCAAACAAATGTGCACAGGGGAAGGAGAATTCAGCTCTCATTCTGTTAAAGGCAAACTTGAAATCTAGATAGATTTAATGTTTTGAAGACTACTTCAAACTTAATCTTCAAATTAAAGCCAAAGAACTTCCTTGGTTTTATGTATGAATATTTTTAACTGGTTGGCTCAGATAGAAAATCTTCTTTGATGTTCTGATTTTATTAAAGGTGACTCAGGTAACTCTGAATGGCAGGGCACTGAATCAAAATAATTCAACCTTAAATAAACTCAGATTATATGGTTTTCACTTCATACCAAGAAATGCTCCTCTGCCTAATAATAAAAGGCTGTATTGAAGCAGAATATGAAATAACCAAAACTTCTGCATTTAATGAATCACAAGTCTCCATCTCACATAGTGTTATTTCTTAAATATTGAAGAGGGCTAGATATGTATTTATCCCCCCAAAAAACTCTTCTTATTTCTTAACTGTGCTATACATTCGAATAAACACTTTTGACTTTTCTAGTTCAAAATATAGACTCCTTTACTAAATTTCAACTATAATTTGTGTATCCTGATGCTACATATGGATAAACAAAGCCTTTCCTTCCTCCCAGCTCTGTGCCTTAGTTTCTGGTCAATCATTAACCATGCATTATACTTATTTAATTTATTTTTATTTTCATTACTTCATGTTTGCAGTACATAACGATTGCATTCTGCTTGGGGTCTCAATTCTCCCTTCCCCCTTCCCCTCTCCTCTGTCCCTCCTCTCTCTATTTCATTATTTATTTGCTTCTGCCCATTTCTAAGATTTTTCAGAGCATCAAGGACAGCTTAGACTGAATCTTAGTAAGTACATCTTATAGCTATACCACTTCAAACTTCACTCAGTTGTTATTAGCTCAGGTGAAAGAAGTATCATTTCCTGTATTTTACTGGTAAGGCAACTGAACTTTACAGAAATAGGTAAGAGCATGCTTGGGATGCACTAGTGTGTAAGCAGTAGGCCTGTTTCTTGCATTCTGGCTTACTGCTTCCTGGTTCTCACCCATACACTACTATTAATCAACCACTTTTGTATTATAAATACTTTTCAGATTTCTTCAGTTCTCTTATCCTTTCTGTTGCATTCTTTTCTTTCTTCTACCTAAAGAAGGGACCCTCTGCTCCAACTCTGATCTTTGTGTTTGGCCTGTCAAGAGTACATGTGCCTCTTACAGATAAACTCCTTCCATACAGCTACATGCAGTTTTGAACCCCTGCCTGGAATAATTCTGTAAGAATAGTCTCCCTTACAATACACTTCTGATAGAATTGTACCAAAAAGATTTCATATGTTTCACCCCAGCACCTACTGATTATTCAAAAGGTGTTTGTAGACTGAATCAGTGAATATACATTTAGAAGTCTTTGACATGCCATCAAAACATTTCCAAGCCTTCTCTAGGGATGTCAGGCTAATGTAAATGTGAGCGGAAAACTAGCAAATGTCAACAGGCTATAAATAATCACTTGGTCTATCAGTGCAAAGAATTTACATATACAGACATTTCCTTTGATGAATGCTAAAGCTCATAATGAAAAAGAACATGTATTTTGAAAAATTAAACATCCAAACTAATCCAGTGAAAAAGCACGGGTTTTGGATCAAAGGTTTGACTTCCCATCTCAGCTCTGCCACTTTGGTTATATAAGTTACTGAATATATTTCTGAGCTTCAACTTCCTCACTTTAAGACAGGCTTTATTATTTCTCTTATTTGCTTACTGTGAGGAGCCGATGAAATAATGTTGGCCCAGGGCCTTTGGACACAGAATGAGCACTTTGTTCTCTTCTCCCTCCCCTTGTTTCTTGGAAGTCACGAAGGCAACACTCAAGTTTTTCTGTGTAAGAACTAACAAGCCATTACATTGAGTCAGCTATGAAGTTCTCTACATGCAGATTACAAATTAGGAACTTAAAAAAACACATTCTTTTAAAGATGTATTTAGCGACTGATGCCTCCTAAATTCTGGTACAGCAGAATCAGATCTCTGCTTAGAATTCTCAGACATACATTATTTATATTCATTCATGTAAATTCTACATGCAGTTCTTTAGACCATGAAAAGGAAGAATAAGATACAATATAATCAGAAGCTCATGTAGAGGAGTAGGGGGCCACAAAGGTGAGCAGTCAAATACAACAGATTAGTAGACAATTGGTAGTGTAGACATAAGGGCAGGGTTGGAGAGAGCTCACAGGCACAAGCTGTGTGGTTGGGGGAATCCTGGCGGATCCTCAGAGTTTGTAACATTTCATCTAGTCTAGAAATTCATATGAATATTTTCACCTACAGAGAAGTGTTAGTGACAAATATCCAACTGTATGATTTATTCTGAGCTCTGTGACAGCCTTGACTTTGACCCAGAGTGCTCAGTTATTTCTCTGACTCTTTTGGTTTTTTATTTTATTTTTTTTGTGGAACCAGGAATTGAGCTCAGACCCTCATACTTGCCAGGCAAGAGCTTATTCTACTGAGCTATCTCCCCAGCCCCTATTTCTCTGACTCTTGCATGTACTTAGTCTTTCTATAGCCTTATTAGCCTGGATCATATTGCCATGTGGCACAACTACAACCCACAAATCCTAGCTTAATAACTAGCTTAATACTCTTCAACCCTGATCTTTTTTTTTTTTAGTGGAACAAAAGGGAATTGAACTCAGGCCCTTGTGTTTGCCAGAGAACAGCTTATTCCACTGAGCCATCTCCTTGCCCTGGCCCTGATGCTCTACAAATTTCAACACCCTATCATCTGTTCCTGGGGGATATGGCAACTCAGAGATATGCAAACCTAAGATTGGGCAAGTTCCATTCCTACATGGTCAGGTTGACTGAATTTAGGAAGATGTCACTGAAAGCTAAAAAGTTGAGAACTGACAATTATTGCTTGCTTAAGTGTTACACTATAAACAGTAGTAATAATAACAGGAGGAGCAGACTATGTTAGGCAATAATCTTTGGACATTTATATTCTTTTTAAATTCTTACTGCGCCATCAGGTGTATTTTATTTTCCAGTTTTAGAGATGAGAAAACCTGGGCAAGAGGCAAGGCCAGGGACTGGACACAAAAGTCTGTCTGACTCCAGTTCCTGTGCACTAGTTCTTAACCATAATACATTCTACCTCTGGGTTCTTATCTACTCTCCAGTCGTCTGCTCCATATTTTCATTTTATGGTATTAGTCAGAACCCCTCCATGGGAAGTTCACACAAATTTTTTTCTGAAAAGAATTACTTTTAAACTTTCCTATTACACATTTTTTCAAAATATATTGCTATAGGGCTTCCAGTCCCTCCAATGTCTCCCCCAAGTTCCTCTGTTCTTGAGAGCCTAACTTCTTTTCCGGTGTATTGAGTAACACAAGCATTGGACAAACAAGCTCCTTTAACACTATACATGCTTGGAGAACCAAGTACCCTGTACTGAGCATGGACTATTATACTGCAAACATCTGAAGGCTGTCTCTTGAAGAAAGAAGGAAGGCTCTTCACTCAGGGGCCTGGCAGTGCTGCTACTTTGATTTCATGGCTGATAGTCCAGTTTGCCTCCCACTCAAAGCCTTGTTGACTGATTAGCATATGCTATAGTACTGTCATTGAAATGCTTTTAATGTGTTTAACAGAAAAATTGTCTCAAAGGGTTGGTTTATAAAACATTAAGGTCTAGATGTAGGCATCATATTGAGTCGGCACCTCAGTGATGATGTCAAGGAGTCAGGGCCTATATTTCTGTTCTGCTTTCCATGGAATAGGCTTCTTCCTAAGCTTGGCTTCTACGACAGGGGCCACTGGAGGCTCTCAGTGTCCTACCTACCTGCCATAAACTCTAAAAGGGGCCAGGATTATATTCTTCAATGTCTTCCTCAGAAGTCAATGTATTTCAGCTCTCATATTTCATTGACATGAATTAGATCGCATGCCTTTTCCGAAGCCAATTTCTGTCCATTGGCAAGAAGAACGCTACAGGCTCATGCCCCGATTACCTGAATTAATCACCATAGTAAGAATAAGAGGGCTCTCCTGACAGGTTTACATTACATATTCCCATTCCTTAGCCAAGGAGAGTGCTGTCTTATCCTATCAGGCATGAGCTGCTGGTAGAGATGCTAAGGAAGGAATTCGAGAAAGTGAATACTATATAGACTAACTACAACCAAGAGATCTCTTTTATATCTTAGGAAATAAACAAAAGAATATAAGAAAATGATTACTGAATTAATATTCTTGGTAAGTGAAATAGAAAATTATCTCTAAGATAAACATATAAAAACTCTCAGTATGTCTGTCAGTGTATGCTTTTTGTACATTTGGTCCAATTCTCTCAAGTTTTTTAGGGAAATAAAGGCATTTTATTTTTTTTCCCTCTCTTAATTTCTTGATTTTTCCTAGTAACTGCCAACAATGCTATTATTAACAAAAGAGCATTTTCATACAAACTCCATTTTTTTTTTATTTGAAAACATTTATCATTCATTCATTTGATGAATAAACTGAGCACTTCATACATGTATGATATTATGCTAGGGTCCTGGAAGAAAGATGGAAAACATACAGTGACCGATTTTAAAGATCTCATAATCTAATAAAGTCTGAAGACTGATTTTAAATCTTTGATTTAGGATAGATTGGTGTATTTCTTAATACAAGTATGATGAACCCTAAAATCAGAAGTTTATGTAATTTCTGGCTCTTTTCATCAGACAAGACAAACTCTGAGATGTCAAACTTTTAAAATCTGCATACTAATCAAGTAAAAAGTGAATGTATTACGCTCTCTGGGAAATGAGACGGTGCTGAATGACTGTAGGGATTAGCCTAATGAGGAAATGTGAATTTATTCTGCTTAGGAGAGGGTGTCCATGAAGTAGTTACAGTGAGAGAGTATAAAAGGCTCCAAGCAAGGAAATAGAAACTACTCTTTGTGTATAAAAAGAGTAATTGCTTGCACAGGTAGTGGAAGAGCTGAGGAGCTCACCAAGAATGGTCAAGTGACCAGCAGATACACATAGCAGGAGGCTCCTGTTTACCTTTAGGAGAGGGGGACAGAGGCTAGAAGTAGGGGTTAGTCAGTTTCCTGTCAATATACTGAAATACCTGAGGGAATTATGAGGTAAGGGCAGATTTTGGCTCACAGTTCTGGAAGTTCGAGGCCAAGGTCTGGTGGTCCACTACTTGATGTCTGTGTGCCTCCGACAAGGGTATCAGATGCTAACGAGAGTACACAGTGGATGAAAATGATCACATCACAAACCACGAAGGAAAAATAGGGAGACTGTTCATTGTCCCCTTGAGGGCAGACCCCAGTGACCTACAGATCCCACAAAGACCCATCTTGTAAAGGCTCTGCCACCTCCCAGTAGTGCCACCCTGGGGACCAAGCCTTTCGCATGCAGCCCTTCAGGGTCTCTGAACATCCAAACTATAGTGTGAGGTAACAGAGGCAGAGACCTTTGCTACCTAGTACAATATGGAACCTTCAAAGACTATGCAGAAAGTGAAGACTCAAGGAGAAGCTGCAGCTCCTTGTGTAAATGCTGCCTAAGGCCGGGTGACAGGGAGTGTGCCAGCTCCACCCTCTGTCTGCAGTTCCCTTCAGGATGTCCTTTCATGGGACAGCCCCTCAGGAGGCAAGGCTGCTGGGCCAGGTCTGGGAGGCAGCAGAGGACACAACATTAAAGGAGGAGGAAAAGAAGGAATCTTGAGTAGCTAGATGCAGCAATGACACAGTAGGAAAATGCAAAGCCAGACCATCAAGCCTCTCCTGTGGCAACCTCGTTAACAAGTGACTGAGGCTGCTTGGTAAATCGGATGAGGGTAAAGGAAGAGATGGATCCTTATATCCATGCCCAGAGCATGTGTGTGTGTGTGTGGATGTGGTGAAGTAAAATGAGCTAGAGAAAATCTTTCCTCAAGAATTGTTTAAATGAAATAGGTTCAGAGCTAGTGGTAGAGAAGAAAGACGTCACTACAGGAGCAGCTACTCTTGCATTCTGGAGCCTACCAGCATCTCTAAGGAAACAAATGATGAAAGTGATCCAAAGAGAACTGTCTTCCACACTTCCACAGACTTCCTACTGCAAGGTCAACTCGTTTGTCATTCATATGTCAAAATAGAATGGCAAATGCTGCATGTATTGAACTGCATACTTATGGAGTCCATGTTAGGCCATTTCTGTGCCTGAGTTTCCCCTCACACGTGAGACCATTGCTTCTTGAGGCATAACCTCGATCTTGAGAAGAACTTCCCTAGCACAGCTAGTCAGCACAAGTTTTTCAGTACACCTGGAATATCAAGCACAATCGCAAAGGCTGCTCTGTGTTGTCTAATTCTGGTCGTATTCCATAAAAATGGATTCTATAAATATGGAGAGCATACACCTAGAGGATAACTCAAGGGAGTACAAATAAGTTTGTTTCTCAGGGTCCAAACCCCAACAGTTTAGCAGCATGGTGTCTTCTCATCCCTTCCTCCTCTGATTCCCCCAGGCTCTGGCATTGCTTATCACTCTGGTGATTCTGAGTCTCCACCCAAATGTTAGTCTATTTCAATGGATTCTTTCAATGGATTCACTTGATAGAATCTCTTCAGAAAAGATGAATGCTTCTTCAAAACAATAACACTGCTTTTGGGGATGAGGGTAACTACTTATTAATAGATCAGTCACATGAGTGACTGCACACCCAACTCTTCTCTTATGTCAGTAAAGCAAAGAGGAATACAGGAGCTTGCTCAGTGTATACTTCCTATACTATAACTCACATGACATGGAACCCCTATTTATTCATCTTTTAGTGATATGCATTTGTAAATTGTCTTCTCTGTGGTTCATAAATTATTTTAAACTTTTACACTACTGCTCAAAAATATAAATGTGTATGTTAATAGTGTAGACTAGGACTCAGCTGCTGATAATACAAGGGAAATTTAACTAGCTTATAAATGTTAAAATGTAAAAGCAAAGGAAGTCTTGCTATTCATCTTCTCTGCAATATTCAGACATTCATGAAATTGAAAGTTAATGTACCAGGGACTTTCATTATCTGACCCGTTCCGTACTATCTATTAGATTCTCAAAGCAGTGGAGACAGAGGACCAATATGTCACCAACACAGGACTAGAAAGGTCACAAAAACGAAGCATCAATAAAGCACTTCTGAATTAAATTTCACAGTGTTCAGCAGAAAATATGTTCCATGCACTAAGAATATGTGTAAGAACAGGACTGATCGCTAGACGCAATTTGCCAGAAACACAAACATATTTCTTTATTTTACAAATTATGTTAATCTATGTGTACATACACACAGGGAAAAGATACAGTTTTAGATGATGAATAAGTTGGAAAAACATGAATTGGAACCACAACAATTTAATATTATAGAATTTACTAGCAAATGTTGCTAACCTTGTTTTTTTTTTGCTAACCTTGTTAAACTACTAAGTTTTTAATATAATATCGCGTAAGGCCTGCAAAATTGATGTGATTTTGATATCTTTCTGTAAATCCAGTATGATGTGTAATTTAGTCTTTATCATAGTTTTTGCTGGTTTTACTGTCTAAAACATGTAATTGTAATTCATTTAGTAAAAATTAATCTCCCCAAATCTGCGATTTCTTTTAGTTTTCCAACTTTAGAATTATTCTCTCATTATGCAAGAAACACGCTTTTGTCGTTTGTCGTCAAAATTTTAATTGGAACTCAGCATCACAAAGTAGGTATAAAATGAGTCACTTCTACAAATTAGCTCCACATGAAGAAAAAATTGTAAAAGTATAAAGAACAATGCAAATGATTGAGTATCCTTGAGTATCCTGAGCTGTACATCTCAGAAGGAACAACTGCCAGGACCTGGCTGGGGACAGACTGTGAACAAGTGATTTTTAATTGTCATTTCAGCTTCAAAGAATTTGAAGGGCTGGCATTGAATTGTTCTTTTATTAAGCAAATTAAAAATAGCAATTGTGCTATTTAAAAATAATTACTTTATTTCTAAAGAGAATATTCTAGGGCTGGGGATGTAGCTCAGTGGTAAAGAGAATATTCTAACATGAAAATTCTGGGAGAATATTATTTGAGAATAAAAATCCAGATAGCTTGGGCTTAACTGATAGTTTACTATGTTACTGTCAGGTTTCCTTGAACTTTGGAGGCAATATTTTATGGGCAGGGACTTTGGAGCTTTTTGTTATTTTTGAGAGCTAAGGTGGACTGCAAAACAAGAAACAATACAATACTATATTGCTGGCCACAGGGAGTTAGAGTTTAAAAGAGGAAGTAGCATATTCTGGGTATGATTAGGTAGTGAAAAGTATTAATTATGCAGAAGGCTAATTAATTTGCATCTCTAGAATGCTTAGACATGTTAAACATTTTTTCATATTTGTTTGCCATTTCTTCTTCATCTGAAGTGTCTGTTCAGTTCAGATGCCCATCTTTGGATTGGATCTTTAAATTTAGGAAATATGACTTTTTTGAGTTCTTAATATGTTCTAGATATTAATACTTTATTTGGGGAATGGTTGGCAGAAATTTTTCCCACATTGTAGATTCTTTTTACTTTGTTGGTGTTCTGTTTTGATGTGCAATAACTTTTTAATAAAATGAGATCCCAGTTGTGGATCTCTGTGATATTCCCTGTAAGATCAGGGTTTTCTTCATAAAAGTCTTTACTTACACCAATGGCGTCAAACACTCTACCTATTCTATCTTCTAGCACATTTAGTGTTTCTGTTTTAATACTCAAATCCATTTTGACTTTTCTCACTAAAATTTATAAAAAAAGGAATTAGAATGTATTATGTATATGTATCAGCTCTATAATATGATGAATGCAATCATGATGTACTCCAAACATGTACTAATAAAATTAAATAAGTAAAAAAAACATATGTACATTCTTACAAAAAAATTCATTTTGATTTTAGGTCAGTTCATGGTGAAATGTATAGGTCTAATGTTTTACCTTTTATATGTAGAAAGCCAGTTTTTTCAACACCATTTATTAAAGAGGCTTTCTTCTATTGAAGGTATCTGGATCCTTTGACAAAGCAAAGATGGTAGCTGAGAATGGTAGCTGAGCTGGATCTTCAGGTATGTTCCACTGATGCTTAGGTTGTTATTATTATTATTGCTAGTAGTAGTTTGCCAGCACCATACTGTTTTCATCACAGTAGCTTTGTAGTATAATTTTATATGAAGGATTGTGTTGCACCCTGCCTTACTTTGTCTTTGCTATACAGAATTGCCCTTGCCATTCTAGATCTCTACTGGTTTCAAATGACTTTTAGTATTGTTTTCTCTAATTCTGTAGAATATGCTATTGGTATTTTGAGAGCTAAGGTGGACTGCAAAAAAAGAAACAATACAATACTATATTGTATTGGAGTTAAATTAAATATGTATAACCATTTTGAAAGTAGGGCCATTTTCACTATATTGGCTTTTCTTACCCAAGAATAAGGCATTTTCCTCCAGAAAAAAATGGATGTTATCAAGGGATCAACCAATAACAAATGCTGGTGGAGTGGGGCTGTGGGGATAAAGGAACCCCTCTACTCTGTTGGTTAGAGTGTAGACTTGTGCAACCATTGTGGAGATTCCTCAAAAACAAAACTAGAAGTTCCATTTGACTCAGGTATTCTGCCTCATTGTGTCTTCTTGAAAGAATTAAAAACATCATACTACAGTGATATATGCACAGCCATGTTTATGACAGCACAATTTTTAATAGCTAAATCTTGGAAACAGCCCAATGGCCATAAATAAGCCAATGAATGGACAAAGAAGTTTTTTTTTTTTTTAATACAGTGGAGTACTACTCTACTTTTAAAAAGGGTAAGCATGAGGCATTTCTAGTTAATAAAGGATGCAAGTTGTGATCATGCTCTTAAGGGAAATAAACTGAATGCACATATTCAAATATTGCATTATCTCTCTGGTGTGAGAAGCCAGAAGTATAAATAAGGAACAAGGTCTATAAAAGATATTGCGAAATTAGAAGGGGAACAAGGGAAGGTGGAGGGGAAAAGGAAAGAAAGACAGGAAGAAAGAATAATGTAAATAAGGAAGGGATGAAGTATTAAACAGAGGGGAGGGGAATGGGAAAAAGAAGCACAAAGATATATACAGGTATGCATTCCCTATGATGAATGTCATCATCATGTATGTCTAAAATGAAAAAAAGGCTTATTTGTTTATCTATCTGTATTTTAGTGAACGGTCTATAGGGTGTTCAGGATCTCACTACTAGATCAGACTCACAGTGATCCACCTGTTTACACCTTCCCAAGAGCTGGGATTACAGGCACATGCCACCATGCACAGTCTCAATTACCTTCTCAGCATGCCCGGGGGGTAGGGCTGGTGTGGCAGGCCCAGGGATTGAACCCTGGCTCCTCCACTGCTTTCAGGCACTTTAATCCACTGAGCTATTTGGCCAGCCCTGAAGGCTGATTTAAAATGTACTTAGAATGAGTAGTGAGAGAGCTGAGGGATGGAGTCTGGACTCTGCCCCAGCCCAGACTCCATCCCTCAGGACATGGCTAAACAGGAGGAGGGAAGCATCATATGGATGAGGTGCAGGGATAGGAGCTGGAAGGAGGAGAGGTCACTGCAGCCGGGCCCTCGGGCCCTCGGTACTGCAGAGTTTATGGTGTGGAATACTAGAACGACTCTCCTACACACATTCTTGTCAGGAGTTAGCTATACATGAAAAGACAGGGAAATCTGCCTTCGTAATGTACAGTGAAATTAGTATAAAAACACAAATATTAGCTTAGAAAGCCACACAAAGATATTTAAATATGAATATTCACTTTATCTCACAGATTTAAAGAAGACTGGTAAATTCTAAATTTGTAAAGAAAACTCAGAAAAAGAATAAAAATTCTCCAAGAAAATTAATCTCATTTTTGCACCTAAAATATTTTGTAGGTCTTAAATGCATTTATTTACAGCTATATTTTTGTCTTATCTATTGTTTTTCTTCTCCTCTTTTTACAAGTGAATGTTTTTTCCCTTATCTGTTATCATATTACACAATTCAACATAAAATATTTGAGTATTAGGATACTGTTTCAACAGTTAAGAGTTCACTAAAATGTTAGTTTTAAAATTCAGAATATAGGGCTTGCCAGATGGCTCAGCAGACTTAAGTACCTGCTTAAGCAGGTACAGGGACTGGGGTTCGATTCCTGGCATGCCATGTCAGTTCTACTCCTGGAGAATGCTGACAGGGCGACAGACTGGGTGTGGCGGCACACACCTGTAATCCCAGCACTTGGGAGGCTAAAAACAGGAGGATCACTATGAGTCTGATCTGTGTAGTGAGACCCCATAGACCCTGAACCAAATACATTTGAAAAAAATCTGAATATAATTTCTTGGAACAAAGTAATACAAAGACATTTCTTGAAGATTTTAATTATAAAAGAGTCTAATATTATGATTGTCAAAAATAAAGGAAAAAGTATCCAGATTTTCCTTAAAAAGAAAAGTCTGGCTTTCTTCCTCTCACAGTCCAGATGTCGCTGGGGTGTACGAGACTTCACACATCATGGCTCATTAAATTTTTTAAAAAAGAAAGAAATCAGCTGGCCGACAGTCTATACACCCAACAATTGGTATCCTAAGTGACGTCCATGCCTTTCACAATCACCAATGCATAGTGCGCTGATTACAAACATTCCAAAATAACTGCCAGCTTCCCCTAACTAGCTCGAGGAATGAAGATTGAGAAATTTTAAAAATAATTCTTTCACTCTTTCTTACTACACAGGGCAGCTACACTTCCCAAGCCTGTATAGTTCTGTTTTAAATTCAAATGGAATCTGAGGATCTTGACAGAAAGGACCCTAGAGAGGACTTGTCCAATTGACAATAGGGAATCCAATAAGTCTTTTGATCTTAGGCCACGAGACGTTGTGCTGGGGGAAGAAGAGGAAAGCAGGAGCAGGGGGAATGCTAATAACCCACGCAGGCTCAGGCGCTGATGTCTGTTTTTACTCCTCACCATGCACTTATACTCAAATTTACCACTGAGAGTTCCAAACGAGTAAGCGTACCGGTTCCACAAATGGGAAAAGACATTCATGTGTATCAATTTGATACATCTTTCCATTGGATGTGGAGCTTTGATATATTTAATACATAATAAATTTTTTTGGATTCATTTTTAAGACTGAAATAATTTGCATTCCTCTTCAACCCTGGTGACTTGCTTACCTAAAAGCTAGCAGTTTTAGCCAAACCTAGATATTTTTAACATTATCTCCACACCCAATCAAGTTAAGTACATTTCAACAGGAACCCCTATTCCTTGTACAGGCATCAGAATGAAAAGTTTTTGTGTTTGTGTAGCATGTATGTAACTTTATATTTAAGTAATTCTCTTTCCATAGGTAGTATATTTCTTTGAGCAAAGTGTATTGGACAATAGGAGAAGAATCCTTGGCTAGGAAGAGCCTATTTAATATGTTTCCTGTTACTATTCTCAGTGACTTTATTATGGTTTGTCTTCCTGACAAAATTCATTACAAAAAATCATGCTGTAGTGAAAAAAAAAACAATAAACTTATCTCATTTATAACCTATTAGCTTCTTTTTCTGTGTATAAGGAAACAATGAGTTTTCCCTTTTTTTTCTTTTCCTAAATTGAGAAGAGTTTAGTGGAATGCTCCAAGGAGTAAAAGAGAAGCAGATAGTAAGCAAGTAAATAATATTCACCAATCTACCTCTTTTCTCCTCCACTGAATCAGAGAGAACCGTAAATGAAAAGATTGTGAGAGAGAAAGTAGGAAATCCCCCTAAAGCTACACATATCCTTCTCCTATTTCCCATTATTCTGGTAGGAAATTCAGGCCTTTGTTTTTTGTTTTTGTTTTTTAATTTCCCATACTAACAAATAACATCTACATTAAGATCTTGTAGACATTCTTGAAAACAGTTGCTGTCTACCCAGTTTCCAGATACCAGCTCAGATACAACGCTCCCTTGTGCTTATAGCTTTTCAGTGATGTCTTATTTCTATGACATAACCAACACATTTGTAATACAGTATCCAAGTCCTTCTTTACCTAGCATTTGTTTAGTTCGCTATCCTCATTACTCTTTTCATTATTTTCAGACACTGAACTACATCCCTATCTCTTAAAATAATTTTTTTTGAGACAAGATCTTGTTAAGTTTTCCTGACTGAACTTGAACTTGGCATCCTTCTGTCTCAGCCCCACATTCTGGCACCATTCTTGCTGTTGTTCTTCTTCCTCTTTCTGGAATAGCCCACCCCCACCCTGGTAGAACCCAATGCAGCTCCAGAGAATGAAAGCCTTCCCGGCAGTTTGCACATCTGAGAACCAGGCCCTGTGGCTGCCTTTATCTGAACAGCCCCCACCACCATCTTATCCACCTAAACAAAGGTAGAAATTATGGATAACCACAAGGATATGTTGTCCTATTGATCTGCATGTACACCCACCCACCCCCCACTTATATTCATGTATGTACTTATATGTAGAGATCATTTATGTTTTTCTGTGTAGGCTTATCCTTTGATGCCAAACTACTAGATGTTTAACAAAATAAGCAGAGTAAGTGTAGCGGTTCCACAAATGGAAAAAGACATTCACATTTAACAATTTGATGCCTCTTTTCATTGGATGTGGAACTTTGATATATTTATTACATAATAATTTTTTTGTTTTCATTTTTACGAGTAAAATAATTTGTTCCTTTTCAGCTCTTGTGACTTGCTTTACCTTGCAGGGTCTTTCAGAAAAAAAAGTTTGAGAAAAGTTATTTCTCCCCTTCCTAAGTATCACTGAGAAATCAGGTACAGAAACTACAAACTGGGATCATGCCGTCTCTTAAACCCGTTGTTTGTAAATTAGAATACCATTGGTCTACCCAAGCTCCAGAGGACTGAATCTGAGAGCCACAGAGGTGCGCTTTATTTTTCAGACATAGCTGCCAGGTCACAGAACTTGCCACACCATGGGCACAATCAATCTACCACATTCATCACACCTGGTATGAATTTCACAAGTCCAATTTACTCAGACTCTGGCAGTAATTAACTCCACTGGTGGGCAGCTTCATATGTAAAACAGTCCTTCCTTTGGGCTTCAATTCACCTCCTAAAGAGCAAAGGAAAGTTGGTTCTCCCATCATAACTGCCAGGATTAAATGAGCAACTTCAGTTCATCATTTCATGTTTATGTGGATTTTAGACTTTGACCCTAGCTTCTTCAAACTTCATATAGAAGAGCTAAGTACCCAATACGTAGCTGAACCTGTCCTCCCCGACCAGGTCTGCTGGGGCCCTATCTCTGGTGCATTCTGGTTAGCTATCTTTCTCTGCTTTCCTGGGCTTTGAAGCCTTCGTGAGCAATTGACGTTAAGATTCCATGGTCAAAAGTGCACAAAGTCTCCAAGGTGTGGCCATACCACACTGTCGCACAAGGGCAAGGCTGTGGTTTGCTTTGGATTTTCAGCCTTCCTGGTGATTCAAAGCACTTCTCTGGTGTGTTAGGAAAAGTCTATTTCCAGCACTGATGAAATTTCTTTCAAATTCAACGCAAGATATTTTGGGATGGAGCAATTACCATGAGCTCAGTGTTGTCATAACTGTATTTATTTTTCTTTTTTTAAAATGTATTTAGTACAGGGTCTACAGGACCTCACTGCACAGATCAGACTCCCCTAAGCTATGTGGCCCTATCTGTATTTAAACAATGATGAAGAGTGTACCATTTAATAAATTTATGAATATAGATTTGGGGGTAGACTGTAACATTAGTGAGTAAGATTTATATTTATTTGAACAAAATAAGCAGAGTAAATGTAGCGGTTCCACAAATGGAAAAATACATTCACATTTAAAAATTTGATGACTCTTTTCAATGGATGTGGAACTTCAATACATTTATTACATAACAATTTTTTTATGTTTCTCAGTGACTTCATTATGCTTTAATTAGATCTTCCTGACAAAATTCATTACAAAAAATCATGCTGTAGTGAAAGAAAACAATAAACTTAGCTCATTCATAACCCATATATATATATATATATATATATATATATATATATATAATATACTACATATATTACATATTTTATGTGTTTGGTACAGGGTCTCACTGTGGAGTTCAGACTCATAGTGATCCTCCTGTCTCAGCCTCCCCAGCACCAGGATTACAGGCATGCACCACCATGCCCAGTTTCAGTAGCCAGCTCAATGCACCCAGGGTAGGGCTGGCATGTCATGTGGTGCCAGAGATTAAACCCAGGTCCACGCACTTACCAGGCATGTGCTTAGACCTCTGGGTGATCTCCCTGGCCTGAATAGGATTTATGAAATCAACACTTTCAAAATTTTCTATAAGCCAAGAAGCATTTTCTTCCAATGAAGGTCATTAGAAAGTTTGGCAAACAAAAGTCAAAACAAAGATATTTCCTGTGTGCCTTCTCTACTAAATTTACATGCACAGTCACAAAATTCAGAATTGATAAACTGGGCATAGGTTGTGCCGGCCCCTTGTTATGTAGGTGAAGATGGCTGCAGAGCCGAGGAAGTCAAAGACACAGGTAAGTGGAAAACCCAAGGCTGTCGCCTCCTGGTCCTGTGCAGGCTCCACTGCTTTCTTCGTACTTTCCTCTTATTGAGACTCACCAATGATCTTGCCTTCCCTATTAGTGACATTATTCTGAATTGACTTACTGAATTTATAATTTCTCAAGTCTATATTTATCCTTGTTTTTGTCCTTCCTGCCTTCTCTCCTTCTGTCCTTTCTTCCTTCCTTCCTTCCTTCCTTCCTTCCTTCCTTCCTTCCTTCCTTCCTTCCTTCCTTCCTTCCCGTCTTCTATAAAAACTGAAAGACTTTCACTTCACTTTATATTTGTTTAACTTTCCAAACCCTTACATTGGCAGAAGGCAGAGCCCTAGCTTCTATGTTTCCACTCAGACAAATCAATCTCTATTTCTCTCTCAGTTAATCTGTCATAAATGCATTCTGAATGCATTTACTTGCTCTAATTCTTTTAACCCACCTGGTCTTCCTACATTCCTTTCCTGATCAAGGCAGATGATCTGATTAGGTTTCTTTCTGAAAGCAGTCTTGTGGTCTCTGAGAATCCCTTTGATATCCTTGTGGGTAGAGAATGATTGGCATTAATAGCAGCCGCAATTCAGTCTCTTTGGATTGTGAGAAGCCACTGTGGCTGTTGCAAATTCTGCTTCTTTGTGTTTTGAGCCCTGCCAAGCAGCAGTGACATACCAGCATGCTAAGTGGGGGCCTGGTGGGTGAGAATGCATGTAGCAGCAGAAAGAGCCACAATAACAAACAGTGCTGAGCCAGGGTAGCCATTGCAGGGGGACAGCCCACTCTTCACATGGCCTTGGTTACAAATGTTACATGACACAAATGAAAGATGATGAAAGAGAGAACTTGGGTCACTTTAATTTAAGATTTGTCAACTTTTTTACACTGAAAGTTAATTTAAGAGATAACGTGTCTAGGCAGTGGATCAAAAATATAAAAACTAATTCACACCCCATCCTCATGATGTCTTGTTATGGAAGCCCATGACCTCCTTTAGAGTAAAGTAAATGTGAGGAAGTGGAAGAACCATTAGTAGGATATTCTGTAGCATTAGGGACCCCCAAGATTGATGCTGCCCTTTTAAAAGACAGCCTGCTGAGCCGGGCCAGACATTAACTAGGTATCTCTTCCTCGCAGTTTTGCTTTATCACAAATGATCATCCCTGTAACACTGGGTGTTGATGGTTCCTTCACCACACTCTGGGAAGCCAGTAGAGTGAGGGGAGGGTGGGAAGAGGGGAAGGAGACTAAAAACTGTTCTTATTTCCTATCTCAATGCATTGTGACAGCTAAACTTGAAAGAGACCTGTTCACTACACACAGGCATGATACTGCTGTCCACCGAGGGACCACTTGTATTTCTAATAAGTACATTAACTATATAATATCACCACTATCCATGCACATATTTTAAAGAGACTCCTGCCATATTCTGTTCAAGTTCTATAGTCCCTGAACAAAAATGTTGCCATGGAAACCCCTACCATAAGGCAGGTGTAGCTCTGCAAAGGACTATGGGCTAGGAAATCAGGTTCCCATGGCAACATTTTTGTTCAAAGCCTGAAGGATCTTAAATACATGTGCCGACACAGATTATTACCCAACAGGATACACAGGTGGTATTAATAAAGTGCAATATTTGTTCAACTAAAAGTTGTAATCACAGTAAAAATAAATGAATTAAAGTTACTTCCTATAGATGGCTTATATAAACAGAATTTGCAGTTGTAACACTTCTCCACATGAATAAGTAAATATATGTAAAGTATTACTAGAGTACTTTCTTTCCTGATATATATAAGGTGGAGAAGTCTTCATGAAAATTATGAGATTTTTAAACCTTGAGATACATGTTCAGGTCATAATTTGCTGGTGAGATTAAATCACTGAGTTACCAAAGCAAATTTAATGCAGACTACTCACCTATAATAGAACCAGTTATTATGTGGACCAAACAGCTCAAGGAAAAAGATGTCAGGTTGATTCATCTACATTGTGTGAACTCATGCTAATAAAGCATGCCAGTTGGGATATTTATGATAATTGCCATTTCTACAGCCCCAAAACATCCATATAAATATGCCAAGAACCAAATTAAGAAAAGCTTTTCCCTTTATCTTTTGCAAATAATCCAGAAAATAATAATCAATCATTATAAAGATATATTTCAGCAAGTGTGTAAGGGGATACACTATACTGGATGTTATCACATAAAAGTCCTAAAATAAGTTTTTAAAAGAAGCAATTTTTTAGTCATTGACATTTTACATTTTTAGTTCATAAAGCTTCAAAATAAAATTAATAAAACATAGATTGCATACTCTACAAGATCATGGACTGTATGGTTTTGGAGCATGTAGAATACACTGGACATTGAGTGAGTGAGTGAGTGAACGAATGAATGAATGAATGAATGACATACATTAGTAATTTGGGTAACAACCAATCTTAGCTTTGCCAGCAGCACCATTATCAAAATTATATACATAAGATTAGGGTGACCAAAATAAAAATTTCCAATTGTGCTTTAAATTGAGCTATGCATATCACCCTTTTTGATTGTTTAGCAATTAGTATTGATTCCAAAATCTTAGCAGTCTTTCTCTGTGTGTCCCTAGCCATTTCATCAAGTGGTTAATGATCTATGATCAAGCATTAAATGACCAGGAGAGCTAAGCACATAAAGGAACCCTGGGGATCTCATTTTAAAAATAATCCATTTTTAAAAAGTGCAACTAGCCAATTCCTGATATTCGATTTGTTATGAGATAATTTTCCTATGTTAGACTTTTTTGTTTTATACCATAAATATTTGTACATTAAACTCTGATCTTACCCCTTAAAAGTTTAAGCCAAATTTCATAGACTTTCTCAGACTTCCCCAAAGATGGTAAAAATTTAAACACACACAGTCATCAACTTATTTCTCAATTTCTATGCATTAGAATTAAATTCTTAAGAGACCTCAACTTGGTACAGTTTTCCAAAGCAACACGTAAGTGGCAGTTCAAAAACACAAAATTTAAAAACTGGAAGACAACTTGAAGTGGTGCGCACACGGGGTTGCCCCCTTGGGGATGGCCAGGCTCTCATCACCGAAGAGTGCATCAGTTCTGCAGTTTGCCTGTATCTTCGACTAAGCATCTCCGCTCTGCCCAAATACCTGGGCCAGGACAGTGCTCCTGTGACCCACGCTCCCTCCTCATTCCAAACAGCAATCACGACAACTTCCGGAATAGACAGGTTTTGGGAGCATCAAATGACATGATGTATGGGACAATACACCACAAAATTGTGCTATTTGCCTCTAAGGACACAAATGTAAGTTATTGCTGCTCTTGCTGTTATTTTAAAATAACAATAACTCTAAAAGCTAAATAAACTAAAAATAATTGCTATGTTCATGGTTGGAAAGAAGAGAGATATAATGGCCTTTACCAGTCAGATTATACCTATATCTAGCATCATGTTCAATTCTGCTGGTGTCCACTTATCTTGTAAAAGCTATGTGCGCAGGCATTAGAATATATTACTAGCATTTAAGCCCTACAGAGTTGCAACTATACTTACAGATTTTGTGTTTTATTTTGATTTTTAAGCCATTAGAATTAAACTATAACAACAACAAACCTTAAAACCACTCTAATGATTCTTAATTTCAGAAATCTCTTAACCCCTGGAAAAATTTTGCTGGAAAACACGACCCACTTGATGTAAAAATTAGAAAGCTCAGAAGTCTCTAAAAGTTTATTGTAAATAAATGCTTAGAGTATTTTCCAGAAATACTCCAAAGAATTACGAACTTGCTTTTAAAAGTCTAGCAACTTTAGTACTCCTGGAAAATCAGAGAAAAAAAACACCCATAAATATAAATAAGCCAAGTACACAAGGAAACTTCCAAACATGTATTTTTTAAATAACTTAAATGTATCAATGGTTTTCATTCAATTAATTAAAGTACATAGTCTATAATGTTCTTCCAACCTTGAAGCAAGGCGAAAGGGATGGATGAGCTCTGGTTGTGCAAGTTCTAGATAAAATTGTGATGATGTGGCATTGGAATGGCTGTTTAGAACTAAGGGTCATAAAATTAACCAAAGATTTCCTAAAAAGAAAATTTTATGAGAGTTGAATTCACCCAAGGCAAGCCAATCGTGGGGCACTCAGAAAGCTTTACAGTCATTTCCTTGTATCCTGCGGTATTGGGTTCATGATGCCAGTTCTGTATTCTTTGTTTCCATATAAGAACAGATGTGAACATGTGATGAAGGATTTCCCGCTTATGGCATTTTTAACATAGATGTTATATTTTGATGTGTGCCATTGACTTAATCAATGTATCAGTGTAGAAAAGTTAAATCACCTTTTGTCTGATACATTAACTCAATAGGTGATTTAGTTTTTATGCACTGTTACAAGGAATAATAATTTGCTGACATAATGATGGTGATTCCAGTAAGTCTATCACATTCAAAGTGATAAGACTCAAGCTGGCAAGGGAAAAAAATCCTACAAACCTGTATCTCAAAATTTGTAAGCATTAAACCAAACTCAACAAAACAGCCTCAGCAGGCAGACAGAGTCAACTGCATTAGCACAAACTGGATAAAGTATAACCACTGGTTTGCACTGAACATGTGTACATGGCTTGTCTCCTTCCATGTGAGCCTTGTGCATAGAAGTTCGTACTTAGCAGATTTGTGGATGAAGGGTAGGCTCCAGTCAGTAATGTCAGAAAACATGTTTTAGAGTTAACACTGAAGACCCACCTTTTTTTTTTTTCCTTTCTTAACTTTCAGAAGCAAGTTTCTATTATTTCCTTCTGAAAAATGTCTAAGCTTTGTGGTGGACTCTAGGAAGGCAGAGGCAAAGCATCACGCAGATTTACTTTGGAATGGCATGCAGTCTAGAGGCCAAACAAGGAAAGCCTACATAAAGACGGAGAGCTTAGAAAATGCTTTGGACTCTCTAAGAGGAAAACACTAAAAATCTATCTTTCAGTTCTGTAGTGACCAAATGAACAAAAAAATAATACTTTTTTTTAAAAGCTATTAACAAGTACACTGCAGGGTAACTTTCCCAATCATCTTCTGTTTTACTAGCAAACTCAAAGTGAAAATTGCAATCTGTCTGCTGTAGAACACACCAGAACATGATCTCAAACTGATTACAGACTTGTAGAATTGTATCAGCATCGATTTATAAGGCAGAATCTCTTGCACGTCAGTGTGGTGCTGCTTCATAACTGTAGCGCTCAGCTGCTGTATTTGATTCCAGGGCAATCCCAGGGGAGCTCCTGCAGGTTGCCTTTCTGACAATCAGGTTGCTGCTTTGAAATCTCAGAGACTTTTGCGACACCACTTGGGGGTGAAGCTATTCTCTGGGCTAATGTGTTCTTAAGGATATAGTCGCATCTGACTACCTACACTGCAGCATTTTATTTATAACCTTATAAAGTTACATCCTCAAATGAAAAGTAGATTTAGACCACATCCACGGGAGAAGACTTTGTCTGAATTTTTGCATTATGAGAACATTATAGGAAACAAAAGTTTTTAGATCACAATAAAACAAACTTTCTTGGATAGAATGGTACAGCTATGCCATACTATATACATAGATTCCTCAGGTCATGTTTGGTTCATTCTTTCACTGATAAAATGCACTGTTTATTATTCCTACTATGTGCCAGACACTGCGATTAGACACATATCATGGAATAATACATTCAATAGTTATAACTTTAACAAAGTTAACACATTAAAAAAGGAAAATACTAAAACTCAGATGAAGTTGTGCTTTTTTATTTACTGAACTCTCTTGGTGCTTACTAAGTGAATCAGTTAAAAGTTGCTCAAACTTCATCAGACTTTAGGTTAATGAAAGCAGCGATTGAGTCAACCCAAAGCGATGCTATCACGAAGCTTCCCGGTGTCAGTGGAGACACTCAGGAAACATTGCTTTCCTCTGACCTTTGCAACTATTAAGTGATAGAATTCCCCGGCACAGCCTGTACCTCAGGCCTCTCTGATTCCTCACAAATATCATTCAAGAGCAAATTCTCTGTCGTCCAGATTGATTACATGGAAATTGGTTTTGTATGATAGAAGTTTTTTTGTTCAGGCTACTCTGGACTCCTACCGTGTAACTTTCTTTATATAGTTAATAGACTAGGGGTGGATTTTAAATTTCACGCACATACACAAAATCCTCATTGCCATTTGCATTTGTGCACGACTAACAAAAATTAGCAGGAGTCACCTGAAATTATTGAAATGAACAAGTGAAATTGAACAGAAGTGCAGAAAGCCTGTTTCTTACAGCACATTTAATATGGATTAAAGCTAATTATAAAAAGATATTCCAAAGAATAATGTGCCTCTTTTCAGATGCTCAGAAAAGTAGATCACTGTTTAGTTTTAAAGTTCTTTTTAACATTTGAGTATTGGGATACTAGTTTGTCAAATATGTACTTCTAAAAGTGAATCTAGACTTAAAATATTGATTCTGATTTGAATTAAAACAGATATACATTTTGGATAGCAGCTGGAGAATAAGAAATGATGAAGGTAGACATTCTATACCTAATTTCTATAACTGAAATAGAGAACTGTAATAGAGAAATACTAAACTATTCTAAGTAGGTCCTGAGCTCACCCTTGTCCCTTATCCCATTGCCCATATCTCATGGGTTTTAGAAATGCTGCTCTCTTCCTGTCTTTTCTGCACTCCTCACACACAACCCACATTCTAGTCACTTAGTCATTTTTTCCCTTTCTGTCCTCACCTAGAGGCCTGGATGTATGACATGAAGAGAGGAAGTCTCCATCACAACTATGGAGATAATAGCAGCTCCACAGCAGCAGAAATCCAACCTCTTCTTAGCTGTCTCTAATCCTCAGACCCACTCCTCTATGACCATTACTATCTCAAATTCAGCTTTGGACTTTGGTCCCACAGACAGATATCCAAGAGTAAAGGTTAAAGCATCTGAAACTAAGGTCCAGACACTAATACTGGGAAGGGGAAGACTGGAACTCATGGCTATAAACTTATCTTTTTTTTTTTGTTGCTGTTGTTGTCATCATTCTTACTATGCTAATTGTCTTAGTGACTTTCCTCATTGCTCAAGCAAAATACCTGACACCCAAAGATAAAGTAGAGGAAATGTTTATTTAGTTCACAGTTTGTGGAGGTTAAGTCCATGATCAGTTGTCTCCAATGCAGGGTGGCACATGGCAGGAGGACAACAGTCCAAAGCAGCAAAAGACAGAAAAAGCAACAATAGAGAGAAAAAGGCCAGCCCTTTTCTGTCCCTTATATTGTGTCCAGTCTACAAGGATTAGGGCAGTGCCAATTCAATCAGTGGACTGACCCAGCAGTCACCCACCCTTAATCTCGGCACCCTTAATCCCAGCATCACACTATGAATTAATCATATACTCTCGATTCTGCCACTTCTGAAAAGAATCTCTATGACCACGCGAGACTTTTGGGGGAGAGATCTAGACATGAGCCATAATACTCATTCACAAATAATTCATTGCCCTTTGTTAAAACGCACTGGAAATTATGAACGGTCTCTCTTTTGCCTTATTCCTGCAGTCCTGTCTGTGTCATTTATTGTGAATAACAAGACAAAAGTGTGAGGTATCAGCTAAAATGAGGTGATTCTGACTTTTACATATCTGAAAACATCAAGTTGGAAGAGTGACATCAGTTAATTTTAACATGCTGCTGTAGCTAAATTAGGATTCCTAATTTTAAAGGACTTCCAAATTCATCAGTGACAAGATACTTTGGGATCTCTCTCTAGGCCAGCAGCAGATCCAGGCTATCGGTGACCTGTCCTGAATGCCGGATGGTCACATGTATTTAGCACTCTTTTGCAGCTCAGGTGAATCTTAGATGGTTAGAACAATGACGTGAACATTTGCCAGAGTCAACCCACTCACCTTTGGGCTAGATGGCTTACACAGCTCTCCGTGAGAACCGCACATTGGAGCTTTCTGGTAATCATACTACAGTTGTTGTTTTTAAGTAACAAGCAGCAAAGAAAAACTGCACAGACTTAAAGCATACCACCTGGTAAGCCTTGCCTGATCTGTGTGTCTATGAAATGCAAACCACAATCAAGAGGCTTGTGTATATTCCATCTTCCCCAGTTTCCACACATATCTTTGTCCAGCACACAAAAAACTTTTGCTTTATTTTAAGGGACGAAACTATTAGTTTTATTCTCTAAAGGCACCGCAGTGCACAAGACATCACTTTCCACTGGAATTTTCCTGAGGAAGACCTGAAGTTTTAGTTGTCCATGGTTCAACAAGTTTATGTTAGTCCACTAAGATGGTTTGCATATGCACATGCCTGTGTGTGTATGTGTCTGTATGATACATTTACATACAGAGTCATACATCATACTAGACCTCACTGTGTTATGCACTACTGAGCATTTCTTCCAAAACTAAGCTACATTTTTAACTAAATTAAACTTTTGGGAAAAAAAATCTCTTTTTATTGAAAAGAATCCTCTTTTCACCATGTGTAACCAATTTTTCTAGCCCATTCTAGTTACAGGCTTCAAAACCCCACTGGGAGAACTAGAACAAACCATCCAGATTATTGTGTGAAAAAGCCCACTGCATGGGGCTGGAAGGATGGAAACAGATTCAAACAATTAGTTCTTGTCACTCTTGCTGTGTGAAAATTGAATGATAGCGCACCTGCCAGGGGCAGTGGGCCCAGTGAGCTGGGAGCATGTCTACTGCTACCCTTGCAGTTCCTCGACACCCATCAAAGCCAGGATTGCTTGGAGACTGCAATAATCCAAGCTTCCACTATCATGTGTTCTCTATGTAGTATCATTTGCAAACCATACAACTGTGATTTAATAGAAAGAAGTTTCTGTCTTTCCACACAGGGATGTTTTTTCTGCATAAAATAGCTTGACCTTTGTTGATAGATAAGATTGGCTGTTAAGAAAACAACACCGGGGTGAATGTCAGAGACCGCTAATTTTATGAACATCTTCCTTACCACATGATCTCTGGAAGAACCATCAGTCAATCAATCAACCAATTCTGCTGAGGTCAGATGTAAATACTTCCTTCCTATGTAATTGTTTAGCAGTTGGATTCAGCCTGAAATGAACTGTTTTCTATTATTACTGTATGAATAGCCTCCTTCATTCTAGATACTAGGTTGTCCTGAATATGTATAGAAATTGTATTATGTGCAAAGCATTGTGGGGGACACAAGTATGCAGGGGACATAGTTGGTTCTGTGGGAGCTGCCATTATGGCAGAAATGAACACGGCACTCAAGAAGACACAGAACTGTGATGACAGCGCAGTAGGAGCACACACTTTCAGACGCAAGAAAACTTGGGGTGAGTGAGACAAAGTTTCTTTTGTAATTAACCACTTTTTAATCTTCTCAGATATTGTTTATAAAGTCATTGCATGTTTTCTTAGCTCTCTGAGGCGATGGAAATATTTCTTCTATGTATCTTAGACTAACGCACAGCAGGTGCTCTTATGAGTGCTGAGTGGATGAGCAGAGCAGAAAGGCAGGCACTTGGGAGTAGAAGGCTGCATTATAGGCACAGATGCTGGAATACCTACTGTCTTCTCCTGAGGGATGGTTCTGTCTAATCTGATATATTCAAAGTGTGCTTGTGTTTGCTATGAGAACAACATGTGCTTCCAATTCGCAAAACAAACAGCTTCACTTATACAGTGTCACAAAATGCAAACAAATATACATAAAAATAAATAATTGTCTTTCATAATACTCTGCGCCAAAAATCAAACTTAGGACCTTATCCTTGTGAGGCAGGTGCTTATGCCACTGAGCCCCCACCGTTAATATTTTTGTTTTTGTATGTGATATTACATGAAGACTCACGCTTAACATTTTGTACATAGGACACGTTGTGTACACATTTAATACTACTTTTAAAAAGAAATTTCATCGAATTCACTTGAGAAAGATATATATGTTTGTGTGTGTGCATGTAGTATAATGGAATACATATAGGGAGTAAAATAGTTACTACAGTAAAAAAGCATAACACACTCATCACCTCACAGAGTATATGTATGGCAATGGCGCCTAAAATCTACTCACTTAACACAGTCCCTGGTACAATCTAATTTTATTGACTGTCATCCTCATGCAGTACATTGGATGTCGAGACTTGCTCTTCCTACAAACCTGTTACTTGACAGCTTTTGACCCATCTCCTCATTTCCTCCTCTACCTCCATCCATGCTATTTTTAAACTTCAAATACAACTGAAATTATATAATACATTTTTGTCTGTGTCAAGTTTATTTCATATACATGGACTCTTCTCTCAATATGAGAGCATATATACATATACAATTTTTATATTATACATATATATTTATATATATATATGTATATACATTTTAATCAATACTTTAATCCAGCATATGCTCCTTTTTCTTGTACTCTTTCATTAGTATATTCCTATAAATAAGAGAGTTACACTAAGCTTAAGTCTAGAAGGGGCATATTTATTCCCAGTCCACTTTCAAAGTACATTAATTTTTTGACAGTCATAATGGGATGGAAGCCAGATTAAAGGCCTTACAACCAGTTTCATCTTGGGGCATAGAAATAGATCCTGCCCCAGAATATTCAGCCTGCACTTGCTACCTGGAGGAAGTTCATTCTACTGTAATGGGAAAACCATCATAATACCATATACTATTTTCTGTAAACACTAAAGATGAAGCCATGATCACTAATACATAGAGAGACCACTAGGAAGAACTATGGTAGCTTCAGAAAGCTCCAAAGGGGAAGATATGGTCATTACCCTTCAAAATACTCGAGTAGGTCATTCTCCATTTCACCCTTGACACTTGCCCTGTCTTTCACATCATTCATACTTGTGGCCCTTTCTAGAATAGCTTTCCTACCTGATGGCCTCTGGGATTACCTGCAGTGTAAATAAGGAACTTCTTGGCTACTGTCTTAGTTATTGCTCCTGTTGCTGAGACAAAATCCCCAACTCTCAAAGTTAAAGGAGAAAAAGTTTATTTAGCTCACTATTTGTAAAGGTCTCAATCCATAACCAACTGGCTCAAAGGGTGACTTGGCAGACAGCCACTGAGAGGAGAAACAGTTCTTGGGGGGCAGAAGGTAGCAAAATTACAGATCTTTCTATCCCTTGTATCTTATTTGGGTTATTTAAGGCAGGTGACATACACACACCCTTAATCCTAGTGAGCTTGATCTTAGCATTTGTCTATGAATTAATCCTACCATAATATGTGCTAGATTCAGCACTTCTGAAAAAGCTTCCCTTATGACCACACAAGGCTTTGGGGTGACATCTGAACACAATCCATAACAGTCACTATTACTACTTATGGCAGAAATAACACTCTCTGCATCCTCAGTATTTGTATGGTCAGCAGTAGAGGGTATGCACATACCCATCCAAGGTCCTATAGGATTGCAATAAAGCTATAAATTTCAAGTGACCTGGTCATGTCTTTACCCTCTGAATGTCAGAGTGCAATGCATTACTTACACATTTGTGGTGACACTAACATGAACAAATCTACTGCTCTGCCAGGTGTATAACAGCCTACTACACACAATTATGTATAGTACATAATACTTGATAATGATAATAAGCGATTCTGGTACTGTTTTGTATATTTACTATTCCAAACTTTTGGTACCTTGGAGAATGCACTCCTTCTACTTGCTATAATGGTGAAGTTTCCTGGCACATTTCACCAGCAGCAGCCACACAAATCAAGGGTTTACTATATCTCTTGACTGCATCAAGAGGACATGTCAGTGCCTGAGCCCAGAAGTTTCAGGCCAGCTGGGGCAACCTATGATGTGCTGTGTCAACAAACAAAAAGATACCATGCCAAGGGACTGACACTTGCCACCTAGATTTGTGTATCTATAATGTTTCCACCTGGACAGAATCTCCCCTGTTACATTTTCCAAAATACATTGTTAAGCTAAGTATGACTATATTTGCTTTTTCAGTCTTGCCTTGGCTACCTGGATATATTTTCGCTCTGCAACAACAGAATCTCAGGAGGGCAGTGCTATCACATTTGTTTTTACATTTCCAGTGCCCACTATAGCACCCAGCATACAGAAGGCTATTAGGGCAGATAGGCACAGTTGGCATTTGTTGAGTGAATGGCCATCAGAGAGGTGCTCCATGTGGATGCGCGATAGAAAGATGTAAGTGAGCAGGGCAGCGCTACTGTACAGTCAGGTTCTCTGAGCCCACCCGGAGGTCAGGGTCACGACCCTTGGCCTGAGGCTCTGCATCACTGCCTCACTGTAGGGCCAAGCACTCTGTAACAATTTGCTTAGTGTTATTCTAAGGGAGCTGGCCTACTGAGTGGAACCCAGTGCCTGAAGCTCTTTTCAACACAAAGGCTGACAGAGTGTAAACTCTCTTCAGGTGTCTGCCTATTCTGAGCACAAGCCTCACTCTGAAGCCTCACCCACCCGCCCTAGTCACTGGTGCTGGGCCCTGAGCCCAGAGTCTAACAAATTCTTGGCAAATCACCTCTGAGCTCCAGCCTCCTTCCAGAGCTTCCTCTTCCAAGGATTTTTCCCTTCTCTTCTAAAACACTTAAATTTTGTGGAAAATGTTTAAGTCTTCCTTTTTTGCCAACGATCTCCCTCTGGCCTATTCACTGCTAAACACTGGTATTTTCCTAGTAAGGTTTACCAGACAAAAAAGGGCCTGAGGAAATTTGCATAGCAAAGGTACACAAATCATTTTAGGCATGCAAATTATTGTTTTTAGAAGAATAAAAGGCTGTAAATATTTTGAGAAGTGGGCCCCTAGTGCCTCTTAAGTATTCTAAACTACACTGCGTGCTTCATAATTATGTAATATATAGAATACCAGCTGCTTTGAATGGGGCTCTGGAGGTTTGGATGGTATCGGAAAGCTCTTGCCCCCCAGTGAGAGCCATAATCAAGCCAGCATACCATAAAGCCAGATCCAATTGACATTGAGTTGCTAGATTTTAAAACGCTTTAAAACAGATGTTAAATCCATGTGGTATGGCTGCAAAAGAACATATTTTTTCCTAAAAAGAGTCTCACAAAGTTGTATACCTGTACAGTGTATTAATATTTATTATCTCATTAACATCTGTCTAAAGGGATATATAGATTGCATTTGGGTGTGTGTGAATGTACTTATATATTACATATTTAAATATTTATATATCTTTGCATTCAAATGCACACATAGATTTAGTTAAAAGAGAAAACTCTAGATGCTTCTTTCAACTGTGACAGAAAACAGACATATTTGAGCTTCTACAGAAAAATAAATAAAGCATACTAATGCTTCTCACTAGTCTTATGCCTGGCATGATGATAGGCATCCTTTTGAAGACTTTATAAAAGGAAAGGTTATTCTTTCATAGTCTTGGAAGCTCTCCTCTTGTTGCGTAGGCCCTAATCAACATGACCTGTGTAAGAAAAGAACCCTGGGGCAAAAATCAAGAGAGACACTTGACTTCTCTTTCCAGGATTTCACACATAGCTAAGTCCAATCAAAAACTGGAAATGTAACAAAGTGGCTTAAAAGCAAGAGAAAAACATGAAAGAAAAAATACCACAACTTTTATAATTAAAATTTAGACATGGATCTGCACATCCCCCCTGAAAGTCACCAGGACTGAGTTCAAAGAGTTCCTTCAATTTCTCTTACAAAAGTGGAAAACTGTAGCTGTCCCCATAGGCTAGAGGGAAAGAAAGCCTAGTACTATTTTGGGAAGAAAATGTGATCTTTATTCCATTACTCAGTGAAGCAAGTAGTTCAGGACTTAATTTGGCCAAAGTTGCCTCAAGACACAAGTGCTGGATCAGGCTGTATTATAACCAGCTGTGTAACGTAGGGAGTGTGTGACCTTGAGCAGATTCTTTGACCTTTCTGTGCTGCAGTTTTCTCATCAGTCCAAGGGTATCATTGCCCATCTTGAATACAGTTATCCTGATACAGCTCTTATATGTTACTAGGGAAAACACAAGAACAAAACACAAGAAGACTTTACTAGTGTGTCCCCATCCAGAAGTCACAAATGCATTTGATAACTGACCAATCTGGATGTCTAGACTTACACTCTTTGATATCCTCAAAAGACCGCGCTTGAAAATGAGAAAAAATAAACAACTGGCAGAACATCACTGAAATAACAGGGGACCTTGAACCAAAACTCTTCCTGTGCTGCTACTCTTCTGACTCAAGTAAAGTCAAAGTATTGACTTTAAATTAACAAGCAGAAAAAACTGACAACTTTTAAATGTATTTCAAAGGACACATAAGCTGCACTTGTCTGCTCAGTGATGTCACTTTTCAAATTCTAATCATTACTGATTTTCAGCGGTACTCATAGAGTCACAAGGGGTGCAAATAATCTGTTCTGCTGTCATTGTGCTTCACCCGTGCTGTGAAGACATCACATTAAGTGGTAACAGGAGACCTCCCCTCAGCAAAAAGACACCAACCATTTCAAGCTGCAGTTTCATAGTTTAATTTACCAACACTGTTTTCCTCCTATCCAAAGATAATCTTCCCACAACCTTGTTCCTCCAAAAATGGCCATTGTCTGCCAATACCCAGGATAGGCCCTCTCCTCCTCTTCAGCAAAACCTTCATGAATCCATTTTCTGTAGCAGTGTGGCAAAGCACAGCCTTCTGGGCTGTGTGCCACCTACAGGGTGGCTTGGTTTAATTTGGACAGGGCATTTAAAAAAAAAATTGAGCCAACAGTTTAAAACAAGTGTATTTTATATTTATTAAAAAAGGACAAAAACTAAGCAGATACTTCTTTTGAAAAATCTGGCAACATTTGGCTTGCATTCATTCTCATACATCAACCATGAGTCAGGAGTGAAATAGGGTGCTGGCTCTCTTGTCATCATGTTCTTCCCTTCCGTGTGTGCCACACGCATACACATGCTGGTACACTGTCATACGGGCTTACAAGCACACTCATGCATGCATACTTGTACACACACATTGTGCTTCAAAGACCAGCTTCTTTAGTCTACAAGTCGCAAAGGGTGGGCTTTGAATTTTCTACCTTGCTGCAAATTACACAGCAGTCTCTTCCGTGCCATCAAAATTCCTACTCTATTGCAGAAGAGGATATTTTCTTTCAAAAAATGCTCTAAGTGTCTTGTCCCCTACTCAGACCATATAGTGCTCCTCAACTTGCTGGGCAATCTGACCCCTGGAATCAGCTGCTTTCTGGACTCAACCTCCACCCTGCACTTCTGAGGATCTCTTCTGCTCTTGTCCCTTTGCCCTTCTACCTTCATGGTGTGTTGCAGGCATCCTTGCTTGTTTGCTCTGTGCCCCTATCTCTGGGAAAGATCTGTTGTATCCCTTCTTCACTTTTTACTCTCATACCACATAAATAACCTCTGGGTTTCTATCTCCAGCTCAGATTTTTGTTCTAGAAAGATCTGTTTGTCATGCTTCCCCAACAGATGGCACCTTTAATTCAAGATGTCAAAAGTAAAATCATTAGTAACAATGAAGCTTCCAGCTGAGTTTGCTGGCTCCTCATTAATGCTGTGAAATCCAGTCAGTTACTCATTCTCCTATCTAAATCTCATCTTGATCTTTTCTGTGTAGCAACAAGTCCTCCATTCATTTCCATGGAATCTAGTCAATTCTGTCATCCAAATGACCCTGCCATTCCCTTTCCCTCACATTGTAATGACAACAAGTATTTTTAAGAATATTTGGCAATACCTAGAGACACTTTTAGCTATTATAGTAGGAGTATGTCATAGAAGAATGCTCTGGAATCCTGTCAGCAGAGGTCAGAGATGCTACTAAAATTTTGTAGTGCACCAGAAAAGTCCCATAATAGGAGTGACTTGGTTCTAAATGCCCACAGTACCAAGGTTATCATAGACAGATGTAGGGCACTAGGAAGTGGTGCTGACGGCCTGAATCCAAAGGGAACGTGAATTAAATATCTCCATAGTCATTTGCCCAAGTGCAGAAATGAAGAGCATCATCTCACATTTTATTTCATAATCTCTTCCTGTAATTAATTTGTTCTCTGAATTTTTATACCTCTGTATTTGTGTTAATTGTGTTTAAGCTTTAAAAAATGATCGGAAACATCATTTCCCCTGACATTTTAAAATTTCCCAGGTGATCTTGGTTGTAGTGCTTCCAGGGCATGGTTATGTGGTACATTCTATACAGTGGTCCCTCTGGAGAGGGTAGGACTACTGCATCCAGATCAGCAGACTAGGGACATGTCATTTGTCCCAGAACTGACTTGCTAAAGAAGACCTAAATATTTACCTGAAGGTAAAGTACTGAGATTTCCTGACTGTAGAACCATGGAATACCATAGAGAAATAACAGAGATAAAAAGCACATGCAAGAAATAAAAAGGAAACACTGCTTGTAAGTGGCAAAAAACATAATCCCAGGCCCCCAGAGCAGATCTGTGATGCTGGAACAAATGTGCATTTTACGGTAAGATGTTCTACTTTCCAAGGTCCATGCACCTGAATCCTAAGAGCATAACATTCATTGTTCTCCACTTACAAGTATGAAGCAAATTTGGCAGAATAATTTTCTTTCTAAAGATCTGCTGGATGTGAGTTAATTGGGCTTTGGTTTGGGCCACGTGGATCCTAAGATAAAGGGCATTATTCTGCCATCATTACCATTTGTACATCTGGGTAAATGAAGCTCAGCTTTCAGACTGCTGGCTCAGGGTGTTATGAACCAAAGGCTAGATAGATTTCTCCATAGCTGATGACTAAAAGAACTAGAATGAGTCTATCCATTTTTCATTCTATTTTTAAAAAATGTATTTAGTACGGGGTCTACATGGTCTCGTACATAGATCGGATTCATAGTGATCCTCCTGTTTTCAGCCTCCTGAGTGCTGGAATTACGGGTGCGCACCACCATGCCCAATCTCAGTCTCCATCTCAGTGCACCCCAGAGGCAGGGCTGTACTTATTTTTAACTGGGAAAATAAAATAGCTGAAATTTTGCTCAAAATTCTGATTTAAACAAACCATGTCTTAGAGAGATAAAGCTAGTTGGAATATACCAGGGACTTTTTTTCAGTGATGTAAAAATTAAGACTCAGGTACCTGGAGCCTGTAGAAAGCACAGGGCACCATGGCCAGCCATGCTTCTGAGGAGTAGTGAAGTCGAGGCCTGTGGCTTTTGGTGGGACTGGTCAAGGGCCTCATCACTATGCTCTGAGGAATGCACTAACAGCTTGACTACCTTTCTAGAGAGACACCATCTAATTCAGAAAATGCATGCAAGGTGGCTGAGGTAAATGAGAACCAGACTTTTAGTTCTATTTTTTCTGCTTGTACATACCCACTTACTAAAGTATGACAAAATATTATTACAGACACAGTCATGCAGTGATTAACAATGACAACACATTCTAAGAAATATATTTGTTGAATGATTTAAGTGAACATAAAAATGTAGTTTACAAACTTCCATGGTATATGTATCCATATTCCATTTCAGTAGTAAAATGTTTAATATGGGGATGAGATATACCATCCAAACTTTAATGCAGTGTGGTATAGTGGAAAAAGATTTTTAGTAAAATGAAATACTATGTAGCTCAATTTTCAAACAACATGCCAGTGTTCTCTGAGTCTTGCTTGCCTATGTTTTTGTTTTTAATTTTCCATAATTTTGAAGAACAAATAGCAATGGGACAGTTTCAAATCAAATTGGCAGAACAGATTCAATAATCAATACATTGCATATTGTTTTCTTAGTGGTTTATTGTTGCACAAGGTGCAGACATGATATTCTATTTACAAACACTATTAGAGCAGATGCCTCTATTCAATGAATTAAGAGAATGTATCTGTATACCTTTCTTTTTTTTTAAAAGCTGAATTATAGTACAGTTTCAATAACTACTATTTTTTACATTGTTATCTTCCTAGTGGTTATCCATAGTATAAGAAGCAGACCAAACACTATTAGTACAAATCTTTCTTCTCATAGAATTATGCAAAAGTACTGCATATTTATCCTAAACTGTACTGTTCATACAAACACAGAATGGTCCTTCCTTTGTATCCCCTTTTTTGTTTAGTCCTGTCAGAGATGGGTGTTCTATTGTCATTCAATTATTATAGATGCTTGAATTCAGCGAAACAATCCAACACAGTCCAGCAGTCCACAATAGTAGTGGGTTATCCAAAGAAGTTGTTGACTAGAGCCATTTACAGCTCAGCATATTATTATGGCTTTATTTTGTATACCTTGTTTTTATACTTCTCTGTTGGATGGTTAAGACCAAAATAAAGCAAGACCTATATAAGAAAAAAATGTAACTTTTGTATCTGATGAGGTCAGTCAAATCAGCTCAGGGTTTGTTCTGTAACCCTATACTCACTTTGTAGATCCTTTGTCAGTGTCAGCCATGTGGATGCGTCATGGCCATTGCTTGGCCAATTTGTTCTCTGTGAAAGCCTGAGAGAAAGTTTTCTCTCCATGTAACTCTCCTTAGGCATGCTATAGATCATCGATCACACTCCTCTGTGGCTCCCTAATCTCCTTGATGAGAAAATTTGGGGCGCAACTGAGTTCCATGATGTTACAGTGTAGGTCCTCCTATGTGCTGAGTCTTCACTGATCTTGAAGTCTTGTTTTTCTTGTGTATAAGTTCTTCTCTGCATTAGTTTCTTGAGTTACCCTCACAACATACTGTAGACTGGGGAGTTAAGTGCTAATTTTATTTCTCACAGTTCTGGAGATTGAGAAGTCCAAGATTTAGTTTGTGCTGAGGGATCTCTCCCTGACTTCCGGCATTCTCATGTGATGTGGGGACAGGGAGATAGAACAGGAGAAAGATGAAAATGAGGGAGAGGGAGAGAAAGAGAATTCTTAACAGCTTAATGTGGGGTACAAATAATTCAGTGCATAGCACTCAGTGTTGTTAAAAGGACTACACAGTACTGGCATGGGTGAATGTTAAAAATTGATCTAAGTAGATAATACAGAAAACACTATGAGCAAAAAAAATGTGAGAAGACAGAGTTGGGCCCCAATAAATAAGTGTTCAGTTATATAGTGTATATTATTTTTTTAATTCATTTATTTATTACAGTGTCTCGCTACACATCACGGATTCATTTTTTGCGGGAGTGGGGGGATCAGCTCAGCCCGCCCTGGGGGGAGGGGCTGGCATGGCATGTGGTGCTGGGGATCGAACCGCGGTCCCTGAGAGGTGCTTTAGACCGCTGAGCTATCTTGCCAGCCCTATATAGTGTATATTAGATAAAAGGTTAGAAACAACAAAATGTGCTGGCCAAAGAGGCCAGGGCAGGACAAGAGGCTCTGTTCCAGAAAGAGGAAGAACCAGCTCCTGAGTCCAAACTGAGTCAAAAGAGACACAAGGCACCACATAAAGACCTTGCAACCTAAGGACCTGACACTACCACCAGGGTCTTAGTATGTTCAGAGTATATGAATAACAGTAGCAACAAGCAAAATGTGTGTTTGTGTGTGTGTGTGTGTGTGCGTGCATGTATGCACGTGTGTGCACGTGTTGATTGCGAAAGCCTGGTCTTTGCCTTTATATTGGAGTGGATCCCCTTAATGGTTGTTCGAGCTGCAAGGTCTGCAATCTAATCAAAGGCTATCTCCCTGGCCTAATCATAGCCCACCGATCTACCCAACAGCAGGTTGCGAGGTCTGGGAAGAGCCAGCACGTGAACTTCCTCTCTTGGACTGGCTCCATCCCCAGAAGCACCTCTGGCTCTTTCTGATCCCCCCTCCTTGGATGCAGCCACTTCCGTCCCAGACACACAGATGGCTTTCTGCCTGCGCTGGTCCACTGGCAAAAGACACCCACTGTTATATAGAAATGGGAGGACCTATTTTTGGACATGGTATTCACAAGATACACTGCTCCTATTTGGGACATCTTGTCAGCAATCAACATGACCAGAAGGACAAGAAAACTTCTCTTAGCATGCATCACCCAAGTAGACAATGACGATGTTACATTGGTAAAACTGGTATAGAAACTGTTAAAGTGATATGCAAAGGCCTCTTATTGCAATAACCCCCACAGGTGGCAGATAGAATGGAGAGGCTGCCATGGGTGCAGGTGATTTGCACAAAGGTCTGTCTTTTAGCACCTTTAAGATTCCAAGTCTTTTATTTAATTTCTGTGTTCATTCATGGAAAGACTATTTTAACTCTCCATAGGTAGTTACTGAATACATCTTTTTAATCTCAGCTTCTTGTTTATAACAATTCTTTCTTTTTCATTTCACTCTAATCAAATATGCCATTCAAGGTCTAGGATTTTATAGAGACATAACAGTAGTTATTTATATGCTGGGAGCAATCCATTTTCTGAACAGCTGGCAAAGAAGCTTAATATCTTAACCAATCATTTTAAGCTTTGAAAAAAATCATCATTCTGCAGTGCTGTTTAAGAGTAACCTCATAACATTACTGAGCCTCAGAAGTAAGATACCCCCTGCTTTTTTTTTTTCTTGTTGGCTTTTGAGCTTTTCAGTTAAACTCTAAACTGTTTTATTGCTGTCTGGCAGATAATTTACAGTGGGACATCAAAAATAGGCAGAAGAAACTTTGATGCTACATTGTCTGCCAGTAAAATATTCATTTCATAAACAATTATTAGGAACCTCCTCCATACGATAAGAACTGGAGAAAAGAAAGATGAGGAAGGCAGTTTTTGGTCTGGAGAAGCCCCAGTGCAGGGAGGGAAATACAAAGAAAGTCTTCAAGATTCTAAAACAAAATGACAGATAAGAATGGGGCTAAACAGACCTGTGGGTGACACCACACCCAGTGAAGCTTCAGGAATGCTTTTGTTCCTTGGGCCGCAGTGGGAGTGTAGTGGGAGTTGGAGTTGGGGAGAGTCTGCAAAGCCGGACAGAGTGGGTGCATTGGAGAGAAGCATGGACACAGAAAGGGCATTAAAGCACCTTTTCCAGACATTCCCAGAAAATTGATTTTGGCCTTTTTTTAGTCAAAAGTTGCACCCAAAGGGCAACTGTTCATTGGCTTTCTATAAACCCTGAATGGTTTCACTTACTCTAGAACCTTATATAAATGGAATAACATACAGTACATATACTTTTGAATCTGGTTTATTTCATTTAGCATATGTTCTGAGGGTCTTCTCTCTGTGTTAGCAGTTAATTCCTTTGTATCTTTGAAAAAGCTTTCATAATATGAATGTATCACATACACCTAACCCACCTTCTACTTGATGGACATTTGGACTCCTTTCAGTTTGAGCCTGGTGTAATAATGCTGCGAAGAAGGTTCTTGTCCAGATCCTCGTGAACATGTGCTCTTTCTTTGTATTCTTGGAGCCTGGCTGGTGATCAGGGGACACGCACACTTAACTTGGTAAGAAACTGCCAAGTGCCTTCCAAGTTGGCTGTAACGTTCTACACCTCCATGAACAGTCTGGGAGACCTCAGTTGTCCCACGTCCCTGCAAATATCTGCTGCTCTTAGCCTTTTCAATTTTAGCCATTTTAGTGTTTTGGTTTTTTTCTCCCCCAGTGGCATCCATTTGGTTTTGCTATGTACTTCTTCAGTGACCAGTAATTTGAATATTTTCCTCTTATTAGGTTTTCTGTTCAAATATCTTGCTCATTTTCATTTTTTCAAAAAAGCCAGCTGGATTGTAGCAGTTATTCACGTCCTAAATACACATCTTGAGGGATGCATGTACCCTGTGCCCCTTAGCCATGATTTGCCCTATTCACTTCCTAATTTTGGTAAAATCCTGTTCATCAGTTTCGTCTATGAGGCTTAGCAACTCTATATCCTAGAGAATATTTGTGTTTTCCAAGGCCATTAATATGATCTTTTCTTCTCAGAGCTGCACAGTGTAGCCTTTGTATTGAGGCATATGAGTCATCTCAAATTAGTTATGGTGTACAGCATAAGGATTAGGTTTCTTTTTCTATGTGGAAATCTAGTTATGCCTGTATCTTTGGTTTGAAACATTTTTCATGTTTAAATTGAATTTATTTCCTACCTTGCTAAAAATTAATTGACGCTATGAATATTGATCAGATTCCGTACTCCTATTTTGTTCTGTTTGTCTATCTGCTCTAACACCAATGGTGCGGGATCCTCTCTTTTAGATCCCCTTTCCCTGTGACACAATGGAAGGTCCATATAGATACCTCGAGTGAGGGTAGAAGTTTCCTTCTCTTAGAGCACAGCCCGGTGTCCAGCACAGTCAGCTCCTGGAGCGCCGGGCACTGACCTTCTCACCGGGCCACTGCCTGGACTTCGCCAAGGTTTTGGTCTCCACATCTGAGGCATTTCTGTAGGCACAGGGTCTGCCATTCCCTGCCTGCAGAGTCATTCTCTGCTGACTTCTGTCAGTTGCACAGATTTTCAACTTGCCTCTGTTTCTCCTCCGACCATGGAATGCAAACTCTTCGACATATTCGCTCTCGTGTAACCCGCACCAGGAAGACTGCTGGTACAGGTAGGAGAAACTCAAAATGCAGCTATTGAGAGGTTTGAGGTGGTGGAATTCGGTTCCCTAAAACAAAACACAGCTGTTCTGCAGTGTGTGGTTTATTAAAGTGTTTAATAATTATAGAACATATGGATAATATTAATGCTCCTATCATATCGTGCTTCAGTATTAGATATTATATAGTGTAACATATATGGGATAATAAGCCTTTCTCTAACAACTATAATAAAAGCAGGAACATGCCTTTGTAATCCTAATGAATATAATGAAACACAAGTATTTCATGAAATTTAACATTCAAATCCAATAATAAATATGCTTATTGATAAGTATTTTCATATATTCCTATTAATAAAATGAATTGTTCAAAGCAGTGAAATCTTCCAATATTTTCTTTCATTTTATGAAAATAAGGATACTTGTTCCAAGAATATACATTCCTTACTTAAATATTGCAATTGCCTCATCAGTGGATTGTAAACATTATTTATTAATGGTTTGTGGAAAGGACCGTCATAATTGGCACTATGTAAAAAGAATAACAGCCATTAGGTCTGTTTGTTTTTTTCTTTGTTTGTAACAGGGTGCCACCCTGTAGTTTAGGCTGGTCTTGAGCTCCTTATGTAGCACAGGGTGGTCTTATACTCACAATACTCCTGCCTCAGCCTCCCAAGTGCAGGGCACCACTATGTCTAGCATAAAATAGTTTTCCATGGTTAACAACCACTCCCTAGTGATACTATTTCTAATTGCTACGTGGAGAAAAATGTTATGAAATCTCTTTTTACAAAATAAAAAAGTATGATACATATAGTGTGTGTTAATTTTTTGTATACTGACTCCTGTTACCATAGCTTTCTGGTGCCTGGTGAGTGTTGTCAATATTAAATAGATAAAATCCATTGTGTGGTGGTCCCTCTATGTAGGTAAGACATTTTCATTTCTTACCATTTCACAGCTGTAGCTGCTCTCGGTGTTAGTGTCACCATGGAAGGTAACAAGTGATCCTCAGATTGACACATTGAAAGGGGATGTCACTCCAGAGCACAGGACTTGAGGACACTAGAAGTCTCTAGAACAGTTGCATGGCTCGCGGACAGTCTGTGTACCTCCTATGTCTTACTCATCACAAACAGATCACATAAACTCCAATTAGCAAACATTTACGAGGAGAAAACTGTGTACATTCTCACTATTCATCACCTTATCATATTGAAAAGTATGTTGATGTAGTCTCGAAATGGTGCTTTTAATACAAATTGAATTCTTCCCTAAAACCCATTAACTTTAACATTACAGATGTTTAATACACCTAAGGTGAAATTAAGTGCATTTATATGGCAGTAGGGCTCTTTATAGAATGCGATATTATGTTTTAAAAGTATATGATGCTAAACAACAGTTAAAGAATTGATAAACCTTCAAGGTTAGAGTCTACACAATTTTTTAAGTAAGAAATTGGGTTAAATATAAGAAAAAGTGATATCTATTGAACATTTTTTAAATGCGACACATACTTAAATCTAACCAGCCCTCTGATTTAACTCTTCCCACAATCCTGAGATAGGCTTTACAGTCACTGTACTGTATGCTTATCAAAAAATAATAGGATTTAAATATTCAAATTTATACATTCAAGTAGGTATTATTTATTAAGGCAAACATCTTGGGAATACAAACACAGTTTTTGCACTACTATTGCGATTCCTCAGATACTTTGAAAACAAATATCCTCACAATGAGGACATTTTTTTTTTTTTTTTTTTTTTTTTTGTGGAACCAGGGATTGAACTCAGGCCCTTGTGCTTGCCAGGGAAGTGCTTATTCCACTGAGCCATCTCCCAGATCCTGGGGGCAAATTTTTGAGAATAGGTAATTGAACCATAAACAATTGTTTCGAGGGGGCTGGGGAGATGACTCAGTGGGGGGTGGGGAGATGACTCAGTAGAATAAGCGCTTCCCTGGCAAGTTCAAGGGCCTGAGTTCAATCCCCAGTTCCACAAAAACAAAACAAAACAAAACAAAAAAAA
>PVKA01016224.1:30056-48407 GCA_004027165.1 Ctenomys sociabilis | reverse complement strand
GAACCTGTACTGCAACATCATGAAACTCAGTTGAGCTCCAAATTTTCTGAACAAGGAGATTATGGAGCCACAGAGGAAAGAGATTGAAGTTCTATAGTGTGCCTGGGGAGAGTCACATGGAGAGAAAACTTTCTCTCAGGCTCTCACAGAGAGCAAACTGGTCAAGCATTGGCCGTGACTCATCCACATGGATGACACAAAGGATCTACAGAATAAGGTACAGGACTACAAGATAAACCCTGAGGGGACTTCACTGACGTCATAAGAAACAAAAAGTACATGTGTTGGTATATAGGTCTTGCTCTGTCTAGGTCTTAACCATCCAACAGAAAAGTATAAAAATGAAGTACACACTGTGGGGCCATAATAATAAGTTGAGCTCTAAATGTCTATGGTCGACAACTTCTTCGGATAACTCACTATTGTTGTGGAATGCTGGGCTGTGTTGGATTGTGTCGTCGAGTTCAGGCACCTAAAGTATTTGAATGACAATGGAGTGCCCATCATTGACAGGTGTAGACAAAGGAAGGGGTATAGAACGGAAGAATAATGATGTGTGTGTATAGACAGTACAGTGGGGATAGATAACGCTGTGCTTCTACATAATCCTATGAGAGGCAAGAGTTGCACTAATGGTGGTTGGACAGGATATTATGTCAGCTTTTAGTACTATGCACAACCACTAGGAAAATAATAAGGTAGAAAGTATTAATTTTTGAATCTTTGATGTAATTCAGGTATAAAAAATAAGATACACAAACAGCTACAGTCTCTTAATTTACTGATAGGAGACATACAGTATAATATTGTCTGTAAGTATATCATGTATGCAACTTCTATGATACCAAAGCATTATGAAAAGACTTTGCAATGTATTGATTTGTCAAATCCACCTTGTCAAAGTATCTTGAAACTGTCTCATTGATATTTGTACTTCAATAAAACAAAAATAAAAATGGAAAAAAAACAGACCCTAATCACAGAAACCGTCTTGAAATTTTACAGTAAAATGTTCTTCTCCAATTTTTATTTTAACTTATAATCATCAACCATATATTCCACTATATTATAGATAGTACAGTAATTACTTAAGAGTATTGACTCTTCGTCCTGGGGAGATTGCTCAGTAGAATAAGCACTTGCCTGGCAAGCACAGGGTCCTGATTCAACCACCAATACCACACAGACACACAGACACACACACACACACACACACACACAGACACACACACACACACACATACACACACAGCACACACACAGACACACACACACAGAAAAGAGTATTAAATAAAAAATTTTATACTTTGCATAATTTATCCCTCTAGCTTCTGGAAGAATCTAGTTAGTGATAATAATTTGAATTCAATCTTGAAATAAATTAGTCCTAAAAAGATTAGTTTACCAACTTGGGTCAAATAGGTAACACAAGTTGAGATGGAAGATATATCTTCTGATTTTGATCATGTGCTGCTATCCAGACTGTATGAAGGTATTAGTTCATGTTGTTGCATACCTTGCAGAACTTAGGCCATAGCTGTGTGTAAAGAAGAACACGGAGAAAATAGCCTTAGTCAAGAAGGTTACATCCTGGGGCATCACTTCACACCAAGAAATCTAGAGAGCTAGTTATTTTTTCTAATTTGCCTCCTTATTACTGAAAATACAGCTTTCTGCATATTACAGAATATGCTTTAAAAATCTTAGATTGCTTCTTAGCGTCATGCCATTCACATTCTGTTAAAATACAATAGAATTAAATGAAAATAAAACAGATTATGTTGTACGTGGATAGTGCACATAAATTTATGTTTGAAAATATCATGAACTTTTATTAAAATTAAACTATGAAATGGAAAATAGCCTTATGCTACAGGAGAAATGGTTTGTTTGGTCTTTTTTTTTTTTTTTAGTACAGGGTCTACAGGTCAGCCTGCCAGGTACTGGGATTACAGGTGCGTGCCACCAAGTTCAGTCTCAGTCACCTTCTCAGTGCACCCCGTAGGCAACACTGGTATAGCACGTGGTGGATCGGACCCCAGTCCCGGTATCTGTAAAGCAGGCATTTCAATCTGCTGAGCTCTGTGGCCAGCCCCATCTTGCTGCATGTCCCATTAGGCAGCCACCAACAATGTGACTGTAGCATAAAAACATGGCATTTTGGGATCAGTAATGATGGTTTTGAGGTCTAAAAGCCAAAGATCTACATGCAACAAGCTGACTTGCACTGTTTTAAATATTCTAAGAATTTGATCAGGCCTATAGGCCCTGAGTTTACTCATTTCCCGCTAGAAGATTTTGGGCAGTAACTGTTTTCTCTATTGGGGTTAACTGATGGAGTGTTGGCTGATGTTTGTTCACAGAATCACCTAGGGGAAAATCTTAACTAATCTTTGCTTTTTTGTTTACTTACTTATGTCGTGTTTATAGCTCTGTGATCCATATTGCAGTAGGTTGGCTGGCAAGGAGATCATTGGTGTACCCTTGGGACAGACCCTGGGGAGGGGAACTAAATCTGGATGTTGTATGATTAGGAGGGATTTCTGTGGATTTAAGAATAATCCTCCTATGCAAAAATAACATTGTTGAATCCTAGTCAGTTTCATAATTTCCCAAACTGTTTCTAATTTATTAAGCTCTTTAGTTACTTTAGAATTTTAGAATCTTAGCCATGAGTCAGAATTATTACACATATTTTTGATTCCTAAATATAATACTTAAATGACATGCAACATCATCAGAAAATAGTCTCCTACTGCTTCCTAAATGCTGAATCAAAGACAGGGAAGTTATGAAAATAAATGAGGTACAGGGGAGGTGTTTACCCTCAAAGCAGGAGGCACTAATCTTGTAACAATGCTCTTTTTCTCTGGCATTGTATTGCTGCCCCATGGAGTGATTGATGGGAATTAATCATCTTATCTAATGGCTCCAGGTATGAGAGAGCATGTGCTACAGTACTGCTTGTAGAATTTGCCTATTTTCTCAAATTAAAAATCAGGTAAAGAGAATTTTCCCTCCATATTCTGAAATAATTTTGGAATCCTCTGGCACTGCTTACATTAAATGCAATATTGCACACCTTTAAAATACATGGCAAAATAGTTAGTAATTGATTATTCCTGCTAACATAATGTAATATGCGTTACATTATTCTCAATGACACATTAAATTAACATAATTGTGTTTTAAGTGGTTAGTGCTAAAACAAGACATATACACCCATCTGACAACCTTACCTGCTTTAATACAAAGCTTTGTAACTGTAAGCAATATTTAAATGATACCAATTTTAAAATATTTTGAGACTCATTTACTATTATAGTTATTTCTTTGGTGCAATAGAAAATTTATATATGGTCTGCTTAGTGTAAAATAAAGTAATGATAAAAATATTTAGTTGTATGAATATCCAATGCTGACATCTTTATCCAATATAATGAGTTAATGCAACCCAACGCCATGTTACTGAAATAAAAGGCAGGAGATTTTGTAAGGTTGACATAATCTAGGGAGCTCCTATTAGATGGCACTGGGGGGAGATCCGTCAATGTGAGGAGACAAAATATAAATGATTGGCACTTAGTGAATTAGAGCCCTGCTGTCTCATAGAGACTTCCATAAAGACTTATTTTTCTTGATGAAAAAGATAAACACATTCATTGACAAACACATTCCTGAATTCCAAGACTAGCAAAGCCTAGATGAATTACAATTCAATAGGACCATTAAATACCTGATAATTGCAAGTTTTCTAAGGTCAAATCTCTAAGGAAGAAGCTTCCCTCTAGGTGAAAAAAAATTTAGGGGGTGTATTCAACTTAGTGGATATTTCAACAACAGATGTGAAAATTTTACTTTTTAAAACCAGTTGCATTATTTAATAGGAAGGAGCCCTTTTGATCATGCACAGACATTTATATACACGTAAGGTTATAAACTTGTATATGTCAGATTACAATAAGAAATGTTAGATGAGATACATCATTAAATTATTCCACTGAAAATAACTACTAGCAAATAAAGTAGTGATTTTTCTAATAGACCTGTTACACTATGCACAGAGAAAAAATATACTATGTGATATTTTCTCTTTTCCAGTGGGAAATCCATGCTAATGGACAATTACAGGTGGCAGAAAATTTGTTTATTTCTTTTTTGTAGAGAATTAAAAATTAAACCAATGTATGGATCTAAATGTTTCACTGTAAGTACATGTCAATGATGCATATGAATGAGATATGAATAATTAAATAATTGAACTTAATTATTGAGTTCAAAAATAACATCTTTTGGGGCTAGGGAGAAGGCTCAGTAGAATAAACATTTGCCTGGCAAGTGCAAGGACCTGTGTTCAATCCCCAGCTCCGCAAATGAAAATTTAAAAAAGTCATCTTTTGTATTTGTACACACACAACACAGGCACATACATACAGATATGCACATATGCTTGTATTGTCATTAAATAATCTAAAGTAAACTTATCAGGATCTCAAGGAATTTAAAAATCAATACAACAAATTTTCAAGGACATGTGGAAAGAAAGAAAATTGTTAATATTGGTGACGAGTATTAATATCAATGATGAATGGTTTACATCTTAACTTTTACTATTTGTTAACAAATCTTGATTTTTTAAAAAAGTATTTATTTACTTATTTATTTATTTGTTTATTTTGTATTTTAGGGAATGGTCTATAGGATGTTCAGGGTCTCACTAGTAGATTGAACTCATAGTGATCCACCTGTTTACAGCCTTCCAAGAGCTGGGATTATAGCACATGTCACCACACCCAGTCTCACAAATTATCTTGAGACAGAAAATACTAGTCAACAGTAGGGACAAGATTTCTTTGTGTACTTAATTGGAAATATATTTTAAAAATTATTTCACTATAATGTTTCTGGTAGCTATGACTAATATAAAACTACAGAGAAAGTCATGATATATCTATTTGACTCTTTTATTTGATTTTATTTATTTATTTATTTATTTATTTATTTTTGTGAGACCAAGGATTGAACTCAGGACCTTGCGCTTTCCAGGCAAGCACTTATTCTACTGAGCTATATCCCCGGCCATTTACTTGATTTTTAAATGTGTAGTGTAATGATAAACTCACAGATCATGCTAAAACCATTTCTATATGCAAGCATGATCCTCAAGTCTGTGTCAGAATCATCTAGAATGAAGTAAATGTCACAAACATCTACATGGCAGATGAAATGTAATCTGGGATTTAAAACTATGAATGTGTGAGAAAGCCAGAAATACATATATATTTACATTCTAAGGTATGAAAATTAATAATTCAAACTATAGTACTAAGAACACCATTACAATAGTATTTGTTAGTAATAGAATAGTTCAATAGTACAGATGTGTAGGCAAATAGTATACCATACTACTCGGCTATTGGATAGTCAAGACTCGTCCATACTTCGTATTCAACATTATTGAAGTTTTCCAGAGAGAAATTCAAATAAACTGTTTTAGTTGAAATATCAAATAGCACATTTATATGGAGAAGTTATTAGAAAAATCATATATTTTTATTGTAAAATGGGAAAACTTACACTACAAACTCATTTCAAAATTTTTTTGATTTATTTTTAATTTTATTGAAGTACAAATATCAATCAGACAGTTTTACGACACCTTAACAAGACAGATTCAATAAATTAATACATTGCAAACTGTTTTCATACTGTTTTGTGTATCGTACAAGGTGCATACATGATATTGTACTTACAGACATTGTCATAGCAAATGTCACTTATCAGTAAATTAAGAGTGTAGCTGTTTACTTATTTTTTATACCTGAATTATATCAAAAATTCAATAATTATTTTCTTAGTGGATGACCATAGTACTAGAAGCTGACATAATCTGTCCAACCACCATTAGTGCAAATCTTGCCTCTCATAGGATTATGTAGAAGCACAGTGTTATCTATCCCCACTGTACTGTCTATATACACACATCATGATTCTTCCTTTCTATACACCTTCCTTTGTCTACACCTGTCAAAGGTGGGCACTCCATTGTTATTCAACTAACTTAGGTGCTTGAACTTGACAATACAATCCAACACAGTCCAGCATTCCACAACAATAGTGAGTTATTCAAAGAAGTCGTCAACCATAGCCATTTAGAGCTCAGCTTAATATTATGGCCCTGCGAAGTATACTTCATTTTTATACTTTTCTGCTGGATGGTTAAGACCTAGATAGAGCAAGACTTATATACCAACACAGGTACTTTATGTTTCTTATGTGGTCAGTGAAGTCCCCTCAGGGTTTATCTTGTAGTCCTGTACATTATGCTGTAGATCCTTTGTCTGTGTCATTCATGTGGATGAGTCACGGCCAATGATTGACCAGTTTGCTCTCTGTGAGAGCCTGAGAGAAAGTTTTCTCTCCATGTGACTCTCCCCAGGCACACTATAGAACTTCAATCTCTTTCCTCTGTGGCTCCATAATCTCCTTGTTCAGAAAATTTGGAGCTCAACTGAGTTTCATGATGCTGCAGTACAGGTTGTCCTACGTCCTGAGTCTTCACTGACCTTGAAAGGTTAGAGCCAAACTGTTGGATCTTCTATTTCTCCCACTCTGATTTGTGAACTTAGGTTGTTAACCATCCAGAAGAAAAGCTGATTAGTATCCTGCAGCATATGCCATTCACTTTGCCTTATCTGACTCAATTGATTTTAATTGTTGTTGTACGTTTCCTTTTGTATTTCTGCTTTTCACTTGCTATACTAGGGAGACTATATGATATTTACACATGTGTGTCTGGTTTATGTCACTTATGAGTACATCTTCAAGTGGCATTCACTTCAGTATAAATGCTTCAAACTTATCATTCTTAATAGCTGAGTAATACTCCATTATATAGAAATACCACATCTTTTTCAACCATTCCTCATGAAAAGAGGGCGAAATAAAGGTTATAAGAATAGGTAAAGAAGAAGTTAAATTATCACTATTTGCAGATGACATGATACTTCACTTGGAAGACCCCAAAAATTCCACCAAGAAACTACTAGAACTGATAGGGAAATTCAGTAGCATAGCAGGATACAAAATCAATACTCATAAGTCAATAGCATTCCTTTACACAGATAACAAACACACTGAAAGGGAAACAATAGAAACAATACCTTTTAAAATAGCACCACGGAAAATGAAATACCTTGGGATTCACTTAACCAAGGAAGTCAAAGATCTTTTCACGGAAAATTACAACACCCTAAGAAAAGAGATTATAGAGGATTTCAGAAAATGGAAAGATATTCCATGCTCCTGGATAGGAAGAACCAACATCGTGAAGATGACCATATTCCCAAAATTGCTGTACAGATTTAATGCAATCCCTATCAAACTGCCACCAACATACCTCCCAGACCTAGAGAAATCAATCCTAAAATTTATTTGGAACCACAAACAACCTAGAATAGCAAAGGCAATCTTGGCCAATCAAGACAAGGTAGGAGGCATCACAATTCCTGATTAGAAATTATACTACAAAGCCACTGTGATAAAATCAACATGGTATTGGCAACAAAGTAGACCTGAGAATCAGTGGAATAGATTAGAAGATGCAGAGGCATCTACGAAAACACTCAGCCATCTTATCTTCGACAAAGGGGCTACACAAGCTCACTGGAAGAAAGATAGCCTCTTTAACAAATGGTGCTGGAAAACATGGCTTTCTACATGCCGAAAACTAAAACTTGACCCAGCTCTATCACCATGCACTAAGTTAAAATCAAAATGGATTAAAGATCTAAACATAAACCAGAAACACTCAATCTCCTGGAAGAGAAAGTAGGCGGAACTCTTGAAGACATAGGGGTAGGTAAACAGTTCATGAACTAACATATATTCGCACGGGAAGCACTTGAAAGCATAAACAACTGGGATCAACTCTTCTTAAGGAGCTTCTGCATGTCAAAAGAAATTGTCAACAGAATGAAAAGACAACACACAAACTTTGAAAAAATCCTAACTAATAAGCAATCAGACAGAGGAGTACTGTCTAGAATATATAAAGAACTAATATATAATAGGGCCCTCAAATTTAAAGACCCAATTCAGAAATGGGCATCTGAGATGAATACACACTTCTCAGAGGACGAAATTAAAGAAGCCAATAAATATATGAAAAAATGCTCCACATCGCTAGCCATTCATGAAATGCAAATAAAAACAACACTGAGATACCATGTCACTCGAGAAACAATGGCTATCATAAGGAAATCAACCAACAACAGATGTTGGAGAGGTGTGGGGAAAAGGGAACACTTCTCCACTGCTGGTGGGAATGTAGACTGGTACAACCATTGTGGAGGTCAGTGTGGAGACTCCTCAGAAGAGTAGGAATAGAAATCCCATTCAAGCCTGCTATTCCCCTACTGGCAATTTTCACAAATGATCTGAAAACATTGTATCATAGAGATATATGTGTACCTATGTTCATAGCAGCGCAATGTGTGACAGCAAAATCTTGGAAACAACCAAGATGTCTGTTTCAAAATTTTTAAAACATGCAGGGCATGCCCAGTTTGGCGGGATACAGGCATATTCCTGGCACACATGGACATAGACACAAAAATATTGAAAGAATGACCCAGGTGAAGCATGTTAGCAATTTTGCCAATACTCTGTATCAAAATAAACCCAAACAGTATAAGGATATATTTTCAAGTGTGTGGGGGGAGGTTTCTAGTGTTAATCCCAGCATCACAGAAATTAAAGAGAATTAAAACCAGTATAGCTGAAACCTTAAGTATGAGAAAGAGATTTAGCAGGAAGAATAATTTTTAGAAAGTTAACAATAACCCTCCAACTCATAGTTGGCAGATATCAGCTTCCATTTTGTAGGCTGTGTCCTCACTCCTTCATGGTGCAGAGGCCTTTCAATGCTGTAATCCTATTTGTCTGTACTTCTTGCTTTTTTTCTTGTGCTTTGGTGCTCTTGTCCAAATGAAGATTTTGCTCATTCCAAATAGAAACTGGTGTATCCTGATATAGTTCTCATACGTTTTGTTTTAATCCTATCACAGTTTTTAGTCTTATAGTGGAGATTGTATTCCAGCTTATAAACCATTTTATGTTGGTTTTATAATGAATGATCCCAGCATTATTTATTCTAAAAATATTTTTTTCTTCAATACAATTAGCATCTGAAATATGGTTGGCTATACATAATGTGGGTCTACTTCTTTCCTCTTTCTCTGAAAGGCTTTTTGCTCCTAGACCTAGCACAATGCAAGAATCTCCACTTATATGACTATTATTCAATTGCTTTGTATAGCAATTGACAAGAGAAAGAAATGTTACACGGGCTTCAACAGAAGAGTGTACCTTTAGAGTAGCAATACTGTCAATTTAACCTAGACACTATGATCCAACATAAAAATTTAAAGTACCTACTGAGGAAGAAATATCAATCATTTTTGTTAAAATGTTTCCAAATTTAAAGCATACTTCTGTATTAATCATAGAGTACTGTACTGTTTTAAAGTTTGTAACTATCCTAACTTAAGGTTCATCTCTTAGGCGTTATTGCTCCCTACATAGCTCTACAAGTACCTGTCATTTGAATATTGTTTCTAAGACTGTGAAATGTTTGGTAAAGTGCCATGAAGACTTAGAAGTCCAGAAATGGGAGGCTCTTGTGATCCTTATAGCACTTTGACATTGGTGTAACTATCTGCAGTGACATCAGCAAACCTGTCTCACAGAATAAGATATAAACCATTTAGTGTGCAAGGATGCAGGTGTTGGATGTATATGCCAGGATGTTCACAGTGGATTTTAGGTTACTTTCCTAGTATGAAGAAGTATGGAATGTAAAAAATTCAAAAAAAATTCGCATTGCTGAAAGTTATTTAATATTGCTATAAAATTACTGAGTAATAAAAATTAATATTTATGAATTAATCTTTAATTAAAATAAATACATGAAATGTAACATTGAAGTGTTTTCAAATAAAAACCAAAAAGAAAAGTCTTGTCTTTAAATTTCTTTAAAAACCTATCTAGTTCCATCAAAATAGTGATAGACCAGAATATCTACTTTACCAATAGAGAAAGTAAGGTTGGCACACTAAAATAGACTGAATTGATACTCATTTCCTCTGAGTACAATGTTTTCAATCCAAATTAAATCAAACAAGCAAGTGAAAAATTTAAAAACTCTGTATAATAGTTTGCATTACAACCATTCATGTAGGTGCTAAGTATGAAATCATTTTTTTCATTTTTTCTACCTTATTAATTTAAACGCATTCAATGAAACAACATGTAAATATGTTATAATTTTATTTTGCTATATTTTCACTAATTTTCATCATAATATCTTTTTTATGCCAAATTTACTTGAGGCAACATAGTGACACTTTGTTCCACATAGGCTGAACAGTGTCCCATTGCACATATGCTCCACATTAACTATTCATTCATCCATTTATGGTACTTCAGGTGATTTCATCTTTTCTATTGCAGAAAATGTTGCACTGTACATGGGGAAAAGGCTTGTCTTTTTGTTGTTGTTTTCAATCATACTTTGACAATAACTTACATTTCTTTAGTTATATACCTAAAAGTAGTATTATGGGATATATATATAAATTTTATTTTTCTTTCTCTTTTTTTGCGGAACCAGGGATTAAAGTCAGGCCCTTGCACTTGCCAGACAGGTGCTTATTCAACTGAGCTATGCTTCCAGTCCCTATTTTTTTCAAAACAGTTTTTGAAAAATCTTCCTTGATTACTGCAATTGCTGTACTAATGTTACCTTCCATAAGCAGTGGACCCTTTCCTTCATATCCTTCCACGCACTTGTTATTATTCATAGTTTTCATAGTTACTATTCTGATTGGAGAGATGTGATAAATTCTCGAGCTTTTGATTTACATTTCCCTCAGTAACTCTGGGCATCTTTCACATGTCCATTGAGCATTTGTGTCTTGATAACTTATTATTTGAATGATAAAATTATCTGACCCATACTACTACATAGTTTTAGGCATTAGGCAAACATGCAATGCAAATCATTTGAAGTACAGCTAATATAAATATGTTCTAAGTGGAAATAGATAACACTATCTTCAAGAATTTAAGTTTCCACAAGAAAATAAAAACTAGATGGTGATTTTATAGATTTTCTTCATGGTAAATCATATTTCAGAAATGTCCTTCAAAAGTAGCACACGCAAGAGCATTTCCTACCAAGACTACTGTCTCTTATCAACAAGCCCAATTTGAGCAAAGCTGTAGAGATTGTAGTAGACTGCCAATTCATCTTCTTCAGGACAACATTAATGAAGACATCAGTGTCACTGAGGACTGCGAACTGTACAAATTGCTATTTTCATCAATTGACGATTTGTATTTCTCCAGAATCCTACCACATTACTAATTTAGCTGCTTACCCCATCATCACAGCATTTATAAATGGCAGACAATCAGAAGATAAATAATCCATCATATTGTGATAGGTAACTTAAACTTTAATTACTCAGATAAAACTGCTTTCATTAAAAAACATGCTATATATTATACAAGGAAATCCCTTCATTAAAGTCTATTAACACAATTAATAAGCAATTCACCCAGAGCACAACTCTCTTTATCATTGGTTTACTTTGAATTATTAACTAGATCTCTGAGTAGAGGTCCCCATATGAATTTCAAATACCACCTGTTTGTTTAACTAATACATACTGCACATAGCACCTTTCTTGCAGTCAGAAAACATATCCAATATTAATTTGTCTTTCAAGGATAGCATAATATCTTATGCATAAATTCAACTTGTAAACATGCTAAGGAATGAGAGAAAGAAAATAAATTTAGAGGTCAATTAATGATGGCTTTTACCTTCTTCAGAGACCCAAAGTGACCTGGATAAAGATACTGACACACTAGAATTCTTCTGGCACAGCATTATTATTCATTCATTAAGTATGTCAGAACCAGTGTCTATACAAATTATCTTTTACCCTTTCTGTCTGCATAATTTTCAACATTTGAGAAGTATTGAGCAGGATAATTATCATTTGAAACATGGGATTAGGTCCAATCCCATCTCAAACATCTAGAGTTTCTAATGTTTCTTGCTCTATTATTTCCTGTGACAAGAGCATTTCTTCTACAGATCAATTTATGTGAGACTGTGTTGTCACAGGAAATGTTTTGAACTGTCCAACTTAACTGGAATTTTTCCATTTGTAGCTTTTTTACTGATGTGCAGAAAAGTGTTCAAAGAAAAGTAAAGGATAGGTCATTCAAATAGCTCAGCAGATTAGAGCACCTGCTCAGGCAGTTGCAGGGATCAGAGTTTGGTCCCTGGCATACTGTGAGGGTGACTCGGTCCCAGGTCCTGCTGAAAGGGTGACTGAGACTGAGTGTGATGGATCCTGCCTGTAACTCCAGCCTTGGGAGGCTGAAAACAGGAGAGTCACCATGAGTCAGATGTACATAGAGACCCTGTAGACCCTGTACTACATACATAAAAAAGAGAGAAGAACGTGAAAATGCTACATAGATGCAGAAGTCCAGACAAAGTGAAAGGCTTTTATCAAAAGAATATTGATTGCTGTATATGAAAAGTAAATATCCAAGGTAAACCAAACAATTGGAAAAGATTTGAAATCAAATGACTCAAAGCTCATTTATACAGAATATTTTTTTCCAGACCAGAGATCAAACTCAGGACCTTGAGCTTGGCAAGCAATCATTACTCCTCTGAGCTATCTCAATACCTTTAGAAAGCTGAGATCCTTATGATTCATGGGGTATTGGAATAAAGTTTTAAAGCATTCAGTAAAAACTCTCAAATGGGCCTCAAACAACTTGATCATTCCAAAATTAATGACATTCATAGACATAAATAGCAATAAAATATTTTTAGAAAACAAATAGTGTTCACAAAATTTATCATTTAATAAAAGACCTCAAGTATGAAAATAATTTATAGAAAAATGTGACCTATATAAATGTGAAAAACTACATAGTAAAACAGGTCAACAAATGAAATTAAAAGTATATCTATTTTTGAAGAGACATCAAAAATGCTTTAAAATTTCTGAATGCATTATTTATAGATTAAAACTAGAATGATTTGATAAAAATAGATGGAGTTAATGACAAATCATACATGCCAGAAAAACGGTTTTGAACTTGAATATATAACACTGAAAATTTTTAAATGAAGACAAAAATAATTTTAAAATAAGTAACAATTAATATATGAATCATCTAATAAGGACATATTAAATATGTGATTATTATAGAGGATTCTAAAATATTGCATTAACAAACTCAATAAAGAGAAACTCATTGAAAATAGTCACGTTCAGGGTCTGGGGAGGTGGCTCAATGGAATAAGCGCTTCCCTAGTAAGCCAAAGGGCCTGAGTTCAATCCCTGGTTCTGCCAAAAAAAGGAAAGAACACAGTCACGTTTATGACCATGCCACCCTAAACACATGTGATCTCATCTGAAAATAGTCATTACTTAGATTCCGAAAAAAAATCAAGTATCTTAAAGCCCTAACATTTGTGCAATTGGAGACCCAAAATTTGAGAAACAGGATGACAGAGAATAAAACAATAAAAGAAAAAATAACAAATCACCGATTTTTCTCTCTTGATAATTGCTATAATACTGTATATTCATGAACTTCAGAAAGCTTTAGCAAATCACAATATGCAGTAAATTCTACCAACTGAATTACAATTAAATCAAATATGAGTCCTATAATAGAATTCAGAAAATAAGGACATGACATATTTTGAAAATGTAAGGATTCCAATAGAATCCTACCTGAAAATAATGTAAGTGAAAAGAGTTGTTCAGCATCTTTAAAACATCACAAACTTAGCTGGGCATGGTGGTGCATGCCTGTAATCCCAGCACTCGGGAGGCTGAGGCAGGAGGATTGTTGTGAGTTCAAGACCAGCCTGAGCTACAAACTGAGCTTAAGGACAGCCTGAACTGCATAGTGAGACCCTGTCTCAAAAAGACACACACACACACACACACAAATAAATAAATAAAAATTAAAAAAAATAAAACATCACAAACTTAAAACAAATACTGCAAAATTTATTTTACAATTCTATTCCTAGTGAAAACTTTTAAAAAGACAGTGAAACAGAAAACTTTGATCAAAATTACTTATTCTTTAGCCTTAGTGATTTTATTTATAAAACAATTTATAAATATTATGACCACGTTATAAGGAACAGGTAACATTTATCCAGAACAATATGCATCCTCTTATTGAATTAACATTAATAAATGGTACTACAATTAGTATTGTATTACTCTACTATTATCATTATTCCTTACATGTTTATTTTCAAGGTCTATAGTAGCTCCGAAGTCTAATCCTAATTATACTTGCTTAGAGAAAATGTTAATGTATTGTTTTAATTTTAATGCATTGGTACTAAAGATAAACTCAATATAATGTATTTTAGCACCTGCCTGGCAATCTCAAGATCCTGAGTTCAATTCCTAGTACCACAAAAACAAAAAACACAAAGTAAACACTATATATATAATACATAACTATATATATCATATATTATATATACTATTATATAATATATATTATATAATACATATTATATAATACATAATATTACATTTCAGGTATCTTTTAAAACTCCTTTTTATTGATATTTTCTCTAGGCTCTGAAATTCACTCCATTTTGGACAAACAGGATTTCAGATTGTATAAATAGACTCATATACTACATAGTTTCTGCATCTAATGCCTTACTCATCATAATATTGCCTATACTTTTTAAAGTTTAGGTTTTTGAGGATGACAAAATGCAAAGTATGAGAAAAGTTGGAAAGAATGAAATATAGTAGAACACAAAATATTTGTAGTTTCTATATCTCACTTTTGAAAGTGAAAGTGATTATTTTGAATCCTTTCTTGTCCAATATGTCATTTACTAAAATAGAACAAGATTCAGCACTGCAGTTACATTTTGTATTTACAGACATTGTAACTTTTTCAGCATAAATACATATCTGTAATATCATTTTCTTTTGTAACTATTTCTGGATTCATTAGAAGACTACATGCATTGTATTTCCTGAATTTAAAATGAAAATTACATTACTTATATATCTTAATATAATAGCAATATGCTTAGACTATCAATTTAGAACAATGTAGCTATGCACAAAAATCTAATATTCATATTTAATAATGAAAATTATTTAATTTTAAATTTATTGTATTTTGTTGTCGTATTTTCTACTATGAATTATTTAGATTTTCTAAAACTTTTTAGTCTCACAAAAGATTTTTAGACTCACACAACTAGAAATGTAAATTGATAGCATTTTTTCCTTAAGCATCATAATTTTTAGGATTGAAACATGAGACTGTGTTAAAGCTCACTGTCACTTATAAAGACATTTGCTTTATAGGGGGAAGGTGTTGTTTTTCTACATTCATACACACAATCATTTCTTTTTTTCGGAACCAGGGATTGAACTCAGACCCTTGCTTTTGCCGGGGGAAGTGCTTATAACTGGCCCCACATTATCATTTCACTTAGACAACTTTATTTAATCAGACTCAATCATAAGCAAATACATATTAATAATTACATGTGGAAAAGACAAATTTCATACTTACTACATTTCTTCTATTACTCAGGAACTTCAATAATTCAAGAAATTTAGCTCATATTTTATCTTTATGAAAATAATAGGAGTTGATCTAAACTATGCAGTCAACATATGAGCCAACCTACTCTAAGAAATTAAGGAAACTGGTTAAAAGTAAGCAGTTTTTCTTTTAATAAAAGAGAACTCAAATATAGGATTAACAAACGCTAACATCTCTTCCCTTTCTATATTAATATTTTCAGTTTTCTACAAAATAATTTCTTGTGAATAATTTTAATTAATTTATTTTTAATTAGGATAATCATGTATCACTTTGTCCACAAAATATTAAAATCTATTATATTTCTCAAATTAATAAGGCAAGATTTGAACTTCAGTATTCAATACAAAATTTGCTAAATTCAGCTTTTTTAAGGAAAAAACATATGACACTCACATGCAAATTCCTGTGTATGTGCATACACAAAATATATAAGCATATTACTAGGTACGTATCTCACAAAAGTACATCATGATATACAATTGTATTGTAGGACCTTAATAACCTCTCTTATTAATAGACTGATAAACTGGACCAAGATCAACAAAGAAATATCAGAACTAAATCATGAATGCGAACAAATTGATTGTGTAGATGTCTACAAAATGTCCCACCCCAAAGCATCACAATACACATTTTTCTCAGCTGCACATTGGACATTGTCCATTGTAGACTGCATATTTGCCGACAAAATACTTTTAAATAGGTGTAGAATTGGAATCTTTCCTTGTATAATATCTAACCATAATACCATGAAACTAGAAATTAATGACAAAATAAATCATGTATACTATACCAGCACGTGTAAAATACACCACAGACTTCTGAATAACCAATTGCCCTCAGAGGATATTAAACAAGAAATTACACAATATGTGCAATTCAATGGTAATGGTGATATAATTTACCAGAGTTATGGGACACAAGGAAATCAGTTCTAACAGGAGAATTTATAAATTCTCACATCATGAAAACAGACCAAGTTCAAACAAACAACCTAATGTTGAACCTCAAGCTTCGTGCAAAAGAGGGATTCAAACTCAAAACTCTTATGAGGGAAGAAATTATAAAGCCAAGAGGAGAAATTAATGCAATTTGGTGTAAAAATGATACAAAGTATCAATAAATCAAAACTTTTGTTTTTTGAAAGAATTAATAAAATTGAGAATATATATTCTAAGGTGGAAATACAAAGAAATGGACGGATGCCTAGACACAATCCAATTGCCAAAACTAAATTAGGAAGATAAAGTCTACATAACTCAATATCAGCCAGTTAATATTAAAATGTAATTGAATATTTACCATCGAAGAAAAGCCCCAGACCTGAGAGACTCATGATCGAATTCTACAAGAAATTTAGAGGAGAACTAATGTCACTAATGCTGAAACTCTTTAAAGAAATTGAAAAGGAAGCAATAGTTCCAAAATCATTTTGGGAGGAAAGTATTACCTTGATTTACAAAAGTAAGAAGACATTGACAAACAGAATACAGCAAGTCATCGAGAAGATTATGCATCACAACCAAGTTAGATTCATACTAGGGATCCCAGGATGGTTCAACATATGCAAATCAACAAATGTAATACACTATATCAAAAGGGCCAAAGACATAATTGTATCATCATTTCAATAGATGCAGAAAAAACTTGACAAGAGTCCAGCACCTCTGTCATCTTATAAACCATACAGAAATTGGAATAGAGGGTATTTATCTTAATTATATAAAAGCTGTCTATGACAAACCTATAGCCGATATTATACAAATGGACCACCTGAGGGCATTCACTCTAAACTGGGGTGTGAGAAGAGAACATCTGGTATCATCACTACTATTTGTACAGAAAGATAAGCCAGAGGAATTAGAGCTAGAAATAAAAGGAATAAAGAAAGGAAAAGAAGAAGTTAAATTATTACTATTTACCAATAATATGGCATTCTACATAGAAGGCACCAAAAATTTCACCAAAAGACTTCTAGATTTAATAAGAGAATTCAAATACAAAAAAAAGTCAGTACTCAAAGTTAATTAGTATTCCTGTGCACCACAACAAATTCACTGAGAGGAATTAGGGAAATAATGTGCTACAAGTAGCATCCAAAAAAAATGAAACACTAGAAGTCAATCTAACAAGTAAAATTTGTATATACTGATGGTTACAACATTCTAAGAAAGATCAAAGAGAATATCAGAAAACAAAAAGATATCTGCGGCTCATTCATATGAAGAACAAACACAGTGAAAGTAGCTATACACTCAAAAATGTTATGCAAAGTTAATGCAATGCCAATATATATACCATTATCGTATATCATAAACTAGAGAAAATATTCCAAAAATTTATTTTGAAACAGAAGAGACAGAATGAAAAAGTCAATCTTAGGCAACAAAGACAAAGCAGGAGGTATCACAGTTCCTGACTTGAAATTATATTACAAAGATACTGTGATGAAAATCTGCATGGTACTGGCAAAAAAAAAAAAAAAAAAAAAAAAAAAAAAAAAAAAAAAAAAAAAAAAAAAAAAAAAAAAAAAAAAAAAAAAAAAAAAAAAAAAAAAAAAAAAAAAAAAAAAAAAAAAAAAAAAAAAAAAAAAAAAAAAAAAAAAAAAAAAAAAAAAAAAAAAAAAAAAAAAAAAAAAAA